>SNQJ01S0043055.1:37893-48040 GCA_010110895.2 Picea sitchensis | reverse complement strand
AAGCATTCAAAAAACTTAAATAACAAACATATCAGTAGAGTAGTCCCCAACATATTTGATAACAGTTATGATCCCAATATTCCTTCTGCTTTTCATTCATAAAGAGATAAAAGTATCATCTACATGTACAATGGGAAAAAGTTTGTGTATCTTCTTAAGATCTCTTTTTTATAAGATAATAAAGACTCTTTACATTATGTAACTTTCATCACTCTAGACGGAAGTTACGTATTTTCGTTTCCCATACCCCTGCCTTCCTTATCATTCGAATTCCTTTTTACAAAAATTTCACAAAATACAGAAATATTAAGCTCTCTCCAAGGCTAAGTTATTTACAAAATTGATCCATGACTCATAGGCTTGAGTTACTATGTTTAACTTGTCCAATTTTATTTCCTCAAGCTCCAACTTGCCATCATATACCCTGTCGACCACCTCAACTTTAAAATCATTTTGTGTTCCCTTCATGAACTCCTTTGTACCTGACACACACTTCATAGGCTGGGTGATATATTGATTGATAATTTCCCTGTCAACTTTATCCAATTGTTTAATTTCATGTTTGGTTTGCTCACTGATCTTTACTACCTCTACTACCGTGGCCTCACTAGGTCCTACCATATTTAATTCTTCATTAAATGGCATGCGAGACAGTTCCATGAGCTCATCAACAGTGCTCCACATTCTTGCACATGATTTCTTGGTGTTGCTTATAGTTTCTTGTACTTCTGGGTAAGTACTCTTCCACCTATCCAATAATATATGAGTTTTTAATTGTTCTTTTTTGGTGAATATAAACAAAGTTGTAGGGGATTTTTTGTACAAATTATACTAATGTACTATCCTTTCAGACACATGTCTTGTATCATCATATTGGCCCTTAATTTCTTTTAATTAATCAACCAGTTTCACAACCTCTTCATTATGACCTTGGATGGCATTCGATTCGATGAAGAAATTTGTTTGTGCTTCCTTTAGTTGTTCATTTTCTTCTACAACTTCCCCTATGAAAACTTCAAGGAACCTGCTTTCTTCACTGCTTCCTTCCAGCGGAAGACTTTTTACTTCTTCTTCTAGTTGAGATACCTTGTGACTCTATTGTTCAAGGAATTTATCATTTTCTTGCCTCTCTTTCTTCAATCCTGATAGATTGTGGTTGTACTCCTATCTTATGTTTTCTATTTTACCTTTATGGAGTTGATATTTATTATCTTCCATGACCTGGAATTCATACCCCATTTGATGTTTTTGTTGCTGCAATTGTTGTTACAGACTTGTCACTTTACCCTTGTAGTCTTCCAGTTTTCAATTGAGTTCATTCACCATGAAAATATTAGCTCTTGCAAATGCATGTAATGTTGTTGTTGTTTCCTCTGCTTCCTTTTGAGGGTTTTCCTTGTTTATATCCCATTCGAAATTCCTCTTGGGTGTTCCTTGTTCATATGATTCTACTATCCTTAGTCTTTTGGATGGTATCTTTGTGATTTCCTCCTTCGAGTTACTGTAATAGAACTTCCCTACAACTATTGATTCATCATCAAATTCCAACAACTTCAAGGATGCATATGAGAATTTAGATGATATTACATTTAGAGGGGTACCTGGGTTCATAGGAGAAGAGAGTACTAATATTTCCTTGGTGGAACTTGGAGTTGAGCTCCCACTTCTCTCTTCTTCTTCCTTCTCCCTCTTCTCTTCTTCCGCTTTGCTTTGCAGGCTTCTTCTTCAATATTCTTTTGTTCCTCAACAACTTTGCAGGATGCTTCTTCTTCTAACCTTTTTTGTTCTTCCTCAACTTTGTGGGATTCATCGGCTTTGCAGGCTTCTTCATCTTCAACAACTTTGTGGGTCACTTCTTCAAGTGACTTTTCATGTTCTTTCTTTTTCTTTGTTCTCTCGTCTGCATCAAATAATTTCTTCAATGCTTCCTCATCTTTCTCTTGCCAAGCCTTTTTCTCTACATCCATATTTTATCTGGTATTGACCACCAACTTTTGTAGTTATTCTTGAAACATGACTTTCCTCATTTCCTGCTCGACTAGAAAAGGGTCAATTCGGTATATCCCCAATACATGGGCTAATACTTCCTCATAGGTTTTAACCCCTCAAAAAATATCCTCCTCTTCTTTGTCTTAATGCTGAAAAGGGGGAATCATCTTCAAAGTTTTATAATGATTAAATACAACTTTCTTGGGGTCATGTCATTTTTTCATCCCTGTACAAAAACTCAACTCTTTGAGAGATATTAATTCTTTCTTTGCACGGGGAACATTTTTCAAGGTGTACTTCCCTAGTTTTATATAGAAACTAGCCCAACTTCTTTTATTCCTTATTTGCAGAGTTGCACTTATGCCTGCTTCGATATTCTGATATGCTACCTCTCAGGGTAAGAGTTTATCTGGAACATATATAGCTAGAAAATGTGGAGGGGAATTACATCCAAAGACATGAATATATGTATAATTTTTATCCATATACTAGTTTGCAATTTCCTGTAGGGTTTCTAGGGCTTCTCCTAATAACCTCTTAAGGGTCTAACCAAAAAATAAGTGATATACTGGTGCCACGAAACAATCACAAATTTGGTAAAAATGCTCATAGTACTTGCTTACCCATAACTCAGAGTAGTATACATGATGGGAGGTAAATTAGGGGTCCATTTCCAATTCATTTCAGGAATAGGAACATAGGAACAATTGACATCAATAAGAAACACAAACACATAAAAAAATGATTATTTTCTTGCACATGTATCTTGGACATTGAGGCTGATATTGACTGATAGGATTGATGCCCAATTGAATGGTAGTCATGTTTCTACCATTGAGAGCACCATGTCCATCCATTCGACCTTGAAATGTACATAACTCTCCTCCCCATATAGTTTTCAGATCATGGCCATTAGCAGCTGATATGGTTCCTTGAAGTATTGGGTATTACATACCCTACTGAGTTTGGTGATGAAGGGTGTATCTTCCTCCCACCAACCCTCGAGAACTTCCAATGGTTTCATTTTTTCCTTGGCAAATGATTCCATGAATGTATTATTTAGGAATACCATGAGCTTTGACATTTGATAAATTCAATGAAAGCTATCTGGGGTCAAAGGGGCTATCATATTCCCTTTTATACTGGTGATTGTCTGAGCCCATGCATTCACATTCTCATATGCCTATCTAGCTACTTCATTGTATGGTAAAATCACAAGTCAACAAACAATGGCATGGATACCACTCTTCTTTATGTTATGATAAACCCTGATGTTTAGGTCATCTTTTGAAAATTCCCAACTACTGAACATTCGGTATATGTCCTCCCATACATAGCATCCATGAAGCCCAATGTTGTGACTGGTATTTGATACTATGATTGTATTAGGAGTGTCAGTTTGAATTGACATAGAAGGTGGTGTTGTTCTTCCCCTATGCCCTAAATCCTTTGACATCTCTTTGTTTCGAAGACTCGTAGGTTTCATAGTGTCGTAAGTTTTTGATAGTTTATGAAATATACAATTCTCTTAGTTTATAAGTAACCATGTACTCTATCTTCTCTATCTGAAAATCTTGAATATAACTCAAGTGATATACTACATTAATGCACATAACTTTAGTATGCCTTGAGCGTTAATGGTGTATCATGCAAACGATAAAATCCATGTTCGATGCTCAATCTATTCGATGTCAAAATCATTAATGCATTAACTCTTCAACTTCACTATAGGTGGGAAAAAGTGTGGATGACAGACCTTTTTGGGAAATAGGTTTGCGAGAAGAAATCCTCTATGGTTTTTGGAGTGTGGGTGAATGGGTGAAACCATCAAATGCTCATCGGGAAAGAATCATCCACAAAGATTGTTTCACATGTTTCAGGGATATCGACTCACGGGTTTGTTGACGATGCGAAATTGAACGCTCGTCAACTGGAGGGGTGGATCTGGTCTAGGGTTGTCTAAATAACCCAAGCTGTTTGGGATGATCCACTCTGATGGGTTTAGCGGCTCCATTGGCCGATCTAAGTCCTAAGAAAACGAAATGAAAACTAAACTAAAAAAACTAATCTAAGTAAAAAAAGCAGCTACAACTAACTATATACAAATCTAAAACATATATATACAACTTACTTACTAATATTATACAACAATAATTCTATGAAATTAAATGTTCAGCTATCGACAGAATTAGATCTCAATTATATATGTACAGTACTTACAAAATACAAATTTTGATCTAAATTTGCAAAAATCGTTGGTAAAATGTCTTATGACAGCGAAACCATTATTTTTGGATTTTTTTTATATCTTTTCTATGAAAGAAGAGAAATGAAAGCTAACTAAGCTGAGTAATTAAAATAATAATCCTAACTGTAAATCTAAAACTATATATCTACCTAAACTACTGAGAATTCTCGAATTTATTAACTGTTAAATTGCAAATAACAAACTAACCTGAAGTAACTCTTCCTATTTGTCCTGTGCACAGTACTTGATTTAGCTGTTTGATGGGAGGAAACCCGCACCATATTTTCCACAAGCTTCTTGTACACAGGAAGCAACAGTGCTCTTTGAATACGAATGACAGAACACAGACGACAACAATCTTAAAGTTTACAGATCATCACATTTAGATAAATCCCAGTGCGAAGATTTGTGCATGACTGCTCATTTAACCAAGAAGATTAACCTTCTATTAATTAAATTAAAACAAAGTAATTGTTGTGCGTAAACTGAGATACATCAGATATGGACAAAATTTAAATCATAACGCATCAACCGGTATCAAATCTTGATATCTAAAGTAATCAATAATTTGATAACAAATTAAAATGCACAAAACTTGAACGAAAGTATGATAAATTGAAAGCTAAAGCTGTTACAAAAGATCCACTTCCATTCGAGTCTGTATCATCATAAGTCCATAGTCTTTGTTCTCTGTGATGGGTTCTTTACAAAAATTAATGAGTATATAAAGGCCACAGGGTAAAACATCCCTGTGGGAATTGTCAAAAACTGTTTGCAAAAAATATGGGAACAATCTCCCAAATCTCTATTTCTGCCTAAAACTAACAACTTAAAACAAAACTATATAACAAAAGCATGTTCTAAACTGCCACAACATGTCCAATTTCCCATTGAAATTCATATGTACCTATAGGTGGACAAGAATAAACAATTTTAGACAATGTTCAGTTGTAAAATCAACAAAAATCCAACTTTTATGACTAGCTAACAGAATCTCACGATTATGTAGCTGGTCATTATTTGCAAACAGATTCTTATTGCATCAATGCTATCACAACAGAACTAGATACGATTTACCAAACAACTCCTTTATTACTAAAACAAAATCATTTTTTCTAATTCAAAAACAAACCAAATCGTTTATGAATCAATTCAATCAAAACAGAACTATACTCGATTTAGCAAACAAATCCTTTGCAAACACAATAGTTTATATTAATTGAAAACAAAATCTTTTATGCCAATTCAAAATAACGAAATCGTATTGAATTAAGCGAATGGTAACAGGGATGTATGCGATCTGTCAAACAACTTTTTTTATTACCAATTCAAAACAGACATAATCGTTTTGACAATTCAAAACCAATGAAATCGTTTTTGAATCAATTTCAATCGAAACAGACTATAATAGATTTAGCAAAAAAATCTTTTGTATTAATTTAACACAAACACAATCGTTTATGTCAATTCAAAACTAACAAAATCTTTGTTGAATCAATATAAAACTAACATAATCATTTTTTAATTCAAAACTAACAGAGTCGTTTTTGAATCAATACAAACAAAACATAGCTATATCAAACTAATTCAGAGCAAACACAATCAGCTAATTTAAGAAAGGCGGAATCATGCTAAAATTAAACAAAATCATACCAACCATTGTGAAATCAAATCGAATCATGATGGATGTAGCTTCTTACACGTTTTTTTTTCTTTTAAAAATCACATGTCCTGTAGATGTAAAAATTTGTTGGCAGACTGGTTGAATACCCTTTGAATTGATCAAGGGTTCAATAGGGGGCAAAGACACATGGTTGGACGAGTGAGAGAGGTACTGTGGCCTAGGTCTGGAGAAGTAATAAACATTCCAACAAATGCACGCAGACCCAAAACGCACCTTATAGCCACGCAGAGGATATGAAAATTGACCTGTAAAGGACAAGCTAGATCTCTGTAATAACCCAATTTCTAAGGAAATCACTCACGATGAAGGTAAAGGGGATAATTTCGGTTCTGGGTTTTCAAGGGTTTGATCTGATTCAAAACTGTTTGCCCAGAATTGCCCATGCAAAAACGTGTCTCTGGGAGGCAATTACGTGGTTAGCCTAAGCAGTCTCCTCTGGCATTATCAAATCATAACAGAGTCTAGACACCATGGGATTTAATTCTCACTACAGGGGCCAGGAGAGAGCACACAGTCTACAGGGTAAATGGTGAGGGGGTTTGATAGGGTAGGCACAGGACTGAATGCTCATTGATTTTCCCAAACAGAGGTAGCCTGAAATACAAGGTAGACATTAATGCCTAAGTGTGCGAGGATGGTGGAATGAAATGAAACCATGCAAAACATTCATATTGATATGTACAATCAACAATACCTTTGTAATTCAAATCATTCACATCACAATCCAAATATTTTGACCCAATATCAAATAGATTATTCACATGAAATCCATAACATACATAACCAAAATATTTTGACCAAATATCCAATAACTATTTGAAAACCATAGTGTTCATAACCAACAATTGGTCTATATGTTAAATCAAGAATAGTATGTGTATGATTCAAAGAAACCACTACATCGACCATTGCACCATGGGTTTAATCACAATGTTAATGCGTTCTCATGAAACCATTGCACCAAGGAATTTGATCAAAGACAATAGAATATCATACCACCATTGTATCAAGGACTCAATCACAATCACCAGAATATCATTGCATCACAAACTTATAAAATGAAGTCATATTAACAAAAGTCAAATGCAAAGTGAATCAAGGCTTGGTGTCTTGCCAACTGTATGACCATTATAGAGTTAGAGGTGAAATGACCACATGAACAAGAGTATTCGTAACAATCCAAAGATGATTTTAACGCCATTGACATGACTTCCAACTCAAGGTTTTCACGCTTGCAGTCATGAAAACGAAAACAAAAGGCAGGTGTGTGAATGCGCAAGATAAAAGTGTCGTTTTGTTTTAAATAATTGCGATGAGTATTGAGGGTTCAAAACCCTTGTGTGGGCAGCTTGTAAGGAAAAGATAAAAATGAAAAATGACTGCCAACAATGGTGACACACTGGTAGAAGCAATTATCTCTTCCATAAGAACAAATCCAGATTATGATAATGAGAATAATTCTAACTCAAAAACAACCAGAAAATTGTTTAAACATCATCATTAACCGAAAAAAAATTCCAGCTGTGCTTAAAAGATGAAAAATGATAACAGTCTTAAGATAAGCGAGTCATGATATTAAAGATAAAATCTCCAATACTGTTGACAGAGCCATTGCTTCCAGCAGACGTCCATAGCCTCAACATGGTTTCCATTTAACCCACTCTGATATCTGTATCCTGCCAAGAAGTTCCAGATCAGAATAAAGGATATTTTAAGGTCAAGAGATTCCATATTTGTAAATTTTCATATACCCAACATTGCTTCGCTGCCAACAGGCCTGTTCAGTACCCTGACAAAGTTGTCTTGGCGTCATGCATGCATTTACCCGTTGCCAACAGACTTGTTCAGCATCCCGGAGGGTTTACAAGCACTTCGCACAACTCTTTTATGATTTGTTTAGTTTTTTAAAGATATATAATCGAGTGGGGTGATGCTAAAAATTATGATATTTCAGACATATTTTTTCAGACCTTGAAAGATTTTTTTTTTTTTTTTTTTAAACTGTCCTTCATTAAGATTCAGAGATGGTTTGTTTACAAAACCGACCTTCTAAGGCAGGGAGACATCTTCTGAGTCATTCCCTTAAGGAATAGGGACAGCGTAAGAAGATAATGGATGATCGTGACAGGCTTTACTTACAGATTGAAATCAATAAAATTCTTTCAAACAATAGTCTTTTCTCAATCATGGCTGTAAATTTCAGAAGTACATTATAGTTGTTGTTTAGACAATTTTTCAGCAGTCATTTCAGAGAAAGAATTTTCTGTTTTCTTTGTCTGAACAGTTCAAAATGTAGGCATGTGTGTTTCAAAAGAAAGACTGATAAGCATAAAAGGAAACAAAACACACCAGCGAAGAAAGATTTGAAAGAAAAGAAATCCAAAAAACAAAAGGAAATATGTACAGAACATGCATCTGAAAACCTCATGCAACAAATCCCTTGGGAAACTGAAAGAAAGAAAAAAAAAATCCTATTTGATGGGAAAGTAGTCTTACTCGTGGTACCTTGGGTCAGGGTTGATTTAGATTTATTTATCTCTTTACTTTCCATTTAAGATTTTCATGACGATACTGCGTTTTTGAAAATAAACGTTCAACTAGAAGTAAAGAGAAAAAGGATCAAGAGGACTTCCCTGACAACAGTCATATTATGGTTCTCGTGGTACGCCCACTTGCGTTCATGACTGCATTATTACAAAGAGAAATAGTGAGAAAGAAAACTGAAAGAAAACCTATTCCTAAACCTACCCTAACTATTGAACAAATCAGGATACTACGTGAAGTCATGCTTCCAATGTAGCCATCAGAGTAACTCCAATCCTGCAACAGAAACAAAATCAAACATTATTAATAAGAATGGTAATATATCAACAAATGACAGAAACATATCGCACTTACCTTCATAATAATCATCTAAAAACAAAGTAAGCATGATCTTACCATTCCTTTCAGTATTCTTGATGTATGAATCCTCCAGCCATTGTGCAATCTCGTCATGATAAGGGTCATAATGGCATGGGCGAGTGTAAGTGGGTTTGAAAAACTTGTCAATATTACAAGGAAATGGAATAACCATCAGCCAAGGGTGAAATGCCCCATCCTCCTGACAGTTCTCTAAGTACTCATTAATTTCTTCACATGGAGGATCTACAAGAAATATGTCACACCTACTTCCAAGATACTTAGGTAAAAAGAAAGCAAGCACAACTTTGTCTTTATTATGAAATTTTTTTATATATGAATATTCAAGCCATCCTAAGATCCTGTCACAAAAATGGGGATGCAAACCATGACTTTGATGAAACGAATATATCAATGGGAAACTCATCATAGGAGGATTCGTGCAATCAATTGGATCATTGGTTTGAATGTTTCCTTCGATGAGATTGATCATTTCAAAATGTGAAGTACAAACATTAAGATTCGAGCTAAGCAAAGAACGAATATGAAACTTAGAATGTTTGATCTCCATAAAATATAATGCATTGTATTTTTCAACAATAAACTGTGTAAAATCATCTCGCAACATGTCCTTTTCCCATGCGAGTGATGAAAGTGAACAAGCGCCAAATCCGGTTTTATCAATGTTATGCTCGGAATTAATTTCACCAAAATTTAGCATATCGAAAGGATATGATTGTGGTGGAAAAGAGTAGTATGTTGTAGGCAAGATGTCAAGTCCACCAGAATCTAGGAATAGATCAGGATATAAAGAATAAAAGGAATCGGAAATAAGCAGATGAAAATAATCTCTTGAACTATGATACTCAACAATGGTATTCTCAAGAAAATTCTCTTCACTTTCTTTAAAACTCTCACTCTGTTTTGGTGACAAATTCCTCAACATAATATGATCATCTGGATTTGCCTTTTGTGTGATAGATAATTCAAAAATTATGTGACAAACATCTAGTCTTTCCTGTGAACAAAGTGAATTTTGAGGATGAAGGTTTAAGGTTTCTTCTTCTCTAATCAATTTCATAGAAGTACTAGAACATTCAAGACAATTTTCGTCGCTTAAGTGTTCTTCAATGACTGATTTTAAATGTTGATTAGAGCATGAGTTACAAGAATGAGGGTATTCACCTTGAGTTAGAAACGAATCATCTTCCATACTAGTCTTAGACTGAAAATACAATGATTAAAAGGAAATACCAATTTGGTTGTCAATAAGAGCCTGATCAATAGATTCTACCTCCCTGGCTTGTTCAATATTATCGGAAGAA
>SNQJ01S0043054.1:51960-72380 GCA_010110895.2 Picea sitchensis | reverse complement strand
ACAACTCCCTGTGTTCAAGCACCCACTTAAACCTCTGAGGACAACAATCCTCCCTAGCACCTCCCTACCACCCTGAAATATAAATCTTTGCTATTATGACTTATTACAGTGATATAAAGTTCTTCAATGGCTTACCGGTCTCATCACTATTTTGCTACATTGTACTGCTCTGTCTGCATCAGTGTCTTCTGCACACTCCTTACGCTTTCTGCTCTTTTTCCTTTTATGCTCTCTGTGACATGTCCCTTCAATGCACCATTCCCCTTCTTTACATTTTTTCTACTGCGCTCTTCCTCCTTCTTCACACCTCAATCACACTCAACTGCAAAAACACAGATCTCTTCTTTGTTCTCCATTCTTATAGTCTATGTGCTCCTTGTGCATGCAATATGCACCAAGATTTTTCATGCTCTGGCCCTCCCACTCTTCTCCATAGCGGGGTGTTTACTTGCAATTCACTCTTCCACAAATATCCCATCTCATATGTGCCATGTTGTCTCTCTTTGTTCTGCATCTCCTGCCCATTGTCAGTGCTCTGCCTGATCATCATGGTAAATCTTCAGCTTCTTTGGAAATTTCACCCATGTATCCATCATCACTGGGTGTTATCTCGAGATTCCTCAACTTCTCTGGCAGTTGAGACTCTTCATCTTCTCTGTCATAGACAAGCTCATCCTCTGGAAGAAACCATCATTTGTTTCTAGCAGTTACATTGTGAAGTGCAACAGTAGCCCTCTGATCTTATTCAAATTCACCTGCACCGTTGAATTGACTTCATTGAATCTTGCGTTCATTTTTCCATTTCGCACTTCGGCATTTCGACAATACTATTGTGTGGCATCTCGACTCTCTAAGTCATGATCTCCGAAAATCTGAAAAAGGAGCTTGGTGCTTCAATCTTTTCTCTACAGCTCTTCGACCATGTGACTACGAGAGGTGACCGAGCACTTATCCATATAGTGCTTTTGTGATTTCTCTTTTCAGCACTTCGGCGTTCCTGTGGCGATGAGTTCTTGATGCTCCATGTACCGATATCTAAAGCTCCGAAATGGAGCTTGGTTTCTCTAGCTCCGATCATTTCGACATTTCGCATTTCGGCCTTTCATGATTCTTGTGATGAAGAGTCTCGTCACTTGACTCTTCCAACTCCCTGTATCTGAAGCTCCAAAATGGAGTTATTTCTTGGTCTGCAAAACTCTTGTTGATGTGCCTCTTTCGGGATTTTGGGATTCAGGATTTTGAAACTTCGAGACTCCTATGTTGAAGAGTCTCAACTCTTGACTTCTCAATCTCCCGGTATCCGAAACTCCGAAATGGAGTTTACGCTTCTAATCTTTCCATGCAATTATTCCTGTGTTGTTGGTCTTCCTTGCCTGCCTATTTTCCATCAAATAAATAAGCACACTCTTGCACTCTTCGTGCACCTCTGCACTATCTCTTATGAGCTTACGTTGTCCCTGTTTTTCCATCGCTGCATATTCTGATCTTGCCATCAATGACAAGTAAACCTACCTGTAAATATGCCAACATAAAGGACTTGGGTTGGGTTGTTGTTGGTGTTATGATTGTTGTTGTTGTCTTTGTCATTGTGTGATCGAGTGATTAATATTGAGTGAGAGAGAAGTGTTTAGTATGAGAGCCGTCTGTATTATAAGATCTTCAGTTGGGTGTGAATCTCAACCCTACAGCTGGGTGCGCAGGGAGGGGAGAGATAGCGAGGAGAAGAGATAATATATGCTAGCTGAGAGCGTAGAAAAGAACTGTATGCTTCATCTTAACATATTATAAAGCATAGATCTGTGGACGTATCCCTAGAGAGAGGGTGAACCACATATATTTTGTATTGTGTGTGATCGCTGCTATGTTCTTTTTCATTTGGTAGACCATTATTGCATTACTGTGTTAGATCTGATAGATAGTTCTGCGCAGTAGATCCGAACTAGTAATTGATATATGAATGTTGTGTTGAGTTTGTATTGGATCCACTTGATATCCTCTTGGTTGTAGACATCTCTATCCTGCAACCCCCCAGAGCTGCTTCGGATGAGACTGCATCTGCTTCGCAGGTGTTGCCGAAAGGGACAGTAGTTAGGGCTTGTTGGTGCGCTCTTGTATTTAAACCCTGGGTTTACCCCTGTGCCAACATCAGATTCAGAAGAAGCACTGGAGAACTGGAAGAAACAAATGTGTGAATTATCTACAAGGAGATATTGACCATCCATTATCTTTTGCTAGCAGGAAACTATCCACAGCTGATATTAATTACACCATCACTAAAAGAGAAGGGTTAGCCATGGTGTTTGCACTACAGAAATTTCGCCACTACTTGTTGGGAGGACACTTTAAAATGTTTACTAATCACTCTACGCTGAAATACCTAGTCAACAAGCCAGTGTTGGGGGGGAGAATATNAGATGGATTATGTTATTTCAGGAATATGACTTTGAGATCGTAGTTAAATTGGGAAGAATGAACAAAGGTCCTGACCACTTGTCAAGGTTGGAACATGGTGAAGAGCCAACCAGTTTGGAGGATGCACTGTCGGATGCAGAGTTACTGTCCATTAGAAATATTGATGACCACTTCGTAGAGATAGTCCATTTCCTGTCAACAAGAATGGCACCTAGTGAGTATACAATTCCCCAAAAGAAACAACTAGTAGTGCGTGTTGTCGAATTTTCACTTATAGCTGGACAAATATACAAAATGGGACCTGATGAGATATTGAGAAGGTGTGTTATGGAGGAAGAGCAACCATTTATCCTTGTTGAATCTCACAAAGGCATCGTTGTAGGACACTATGCAGGGAAAGCAACTACGCAGAAGGTTCTTAGAGCTGGCCTTTGGTGGTCTGCCTTACACAGAAATGCTAAAGACTATTACAGAGCCTGCGATGTATGCCAAAGAGTTGGGAAAACATCCAGAAGAGATGAAATTCCCTTAGCATCACAACTGACCCTACAATCATTTGAGAAATGGACCATTGACTTTGTGGGACCTATAAACCCACCAGGCAAGCGGACAGGATCAAGGTACATCATTACTGCGAAAAAATATTTGACCAAATGGGTCAAAGAAATAGTAGTTAAGGACTGTAGTGCAACTACAGTTGCGTGCTTCATATTTGATGACATCATACCCAGGTTTGGATGCCCAAAGATCCTTATGAGTGATCAAGGCACACATTTCATAAATAAAACAGTTGAAGCCCTTACTGAGGAATTTTCATTCCACCATTAGAAGAGAATGCCTTACCATCCACAATCAGATGGGACAATGGAATCATTCAACAAGATCTTGGATACAGCGCTGACGAAGACCCAGTGTTAATAGATATGACTAGGATTTAAGAGTATCAGCGGTATTATTGGCCTATAGAACGACTTGTAAGAAGCTAACAATGCAGACCACTTTTAAGTTGGTGTATGGTCTCGAAGTCGTTATCCCAATGGAATATTTGGTACCAAGCCTAAGAATTGTTGCCTTTACAGATATGGATGACACTGGCATTGTTCGATAAAGGCTTGCATAGTTGGTTGAACTAGAAGAAGACAGATTTATTGCAGGATTCTATCAGCAGGTACAGAAGAAAAGAGATAAGGCCTACCATGACAAACACATTCAGAAGAAGGCATTTAAGAAAGGTGATCTGGTATTGGTATATGACAGTAAATTCATGAAGCATCCAGGAAAGTTCATAACGCATTGGCTCGGGCCTTATGAGGTCGCTTATGTTACAGAAGGAGGAGCTGCGCAGTTGAAGATTTTGAATGGAGAATGGAAGGAAGGTTTGGTGAACGGGAGCCGGCTGAAGTTGTATTATGACAACCAGTTGCCTCGCAGCTCTCAGTAAAAGCATGAGGAAAAGGGTCTAGGTACCAGGTGCAGTTGAAACTGGGTACCAGACATAGAAAATACAATTTGCACAAGGAAGGAGAGGAGGCATAGAGCAGAAAGCAAAGGCTACACTACAGAATCTGAAGTCGAAGTAAAATAGAAAGGTCAGATCTGAAGTTCCTCAGGATGTGTGATAGGTGAGTGTTGGGGGCCTGTTGTCCCTTGTCTATGAAATAAATCGAATATCAAGGAAGAAAAGGAAAAATGTGAACTGCGCGGAAGACACAGTGACTGTTATTGGCTCAAAGTGAGCAAAAGAGCAGAAAAGACGGAGCGAAGTAAGAGAAAGCAAGTTGTTGGGTGAGGAGATTGAGGATGACAGATCAGAAAGAAATAAGGATCGTGGATAGCTCAGCAAGAGGAAAAATCCACCGTTGGATGCTTTGGATGATCGCACGAGAAGGAAGGAAAGATAGGTTGGCGAAGCCCTGAAAGCGTGGGTATAGTTGACCTAGGGTTTTTGACACCTAGGTTTCGACCTAAGGATGTCGGTGAGTGATTATAATGTATAAATAGAGATCTAAAGGAACTGGGTTAGGTTGTTGTTGGTGTTATGATTGTTTTTTTTTGTCTTTGCCATTGTGTGATCAAGTGAGTAATATTGAGTGAGAGAGAAGTGTTGAGTATGAGAGCCTTATGTGTTCTAAGATCTTCAGTTGGGTGTGGAGATCAACCATGTAGCTGGGTGTGCAGGGAGGGGAGAGATAGCAAGGAGAAGAGAGAAGATTTTCTAGCTGAGAGCATAGACAAGAACTGTATGCTTCATCTTAAGATATTATAAAGAACAGTTTTGTGGACGTATCCCTAGAGAGAGGGTGAACCACGTATATTTTGTGTTGTGTGTGACCGATGCTTTGTTCTTTGTCATTTGGTAGACCATTATTTCATTACTGTGTTAGATTTGATAGATAGTTTTGCGGAGTAGATCTAAACTGGTAATTGATATATGAATGTTGTGTTGAGTTTGTATTGGATCCACTTGATATCCCCTTGGTTTCAAACATCTATGTCCTGCAACCCCCCCCCCCATAGCTCCTTCGGGTGAGACTGCATCTTCTTCGCAGG
This sequence comes from Picea sitchensis, assembly GCA_010110895.2. Lineage (NCBI taxonomy): Eukaryota > Viridiplantae > Streptophyta > Pinopsida > Pinales > Pinaceae > Picea > Picea sitchensis. Next base: position 67,418 of record SNQJ01S0043054.1, on the reverse strand, counting down.
TGTTGCCGAAAGGGACAGTAGTTAGGGCTTGTTGGTGCACTCTTGGAGTTGAACCCTAGGTATTCCCATGTGCCAATAGTGGCAGTTAGTCGCTCTTGAACATGACACCCCTCTTCATCATTATATCCGGTTTTGGAAATCCACTTTTCTCTCGTTTGACCAACTACAAGTCCATATGTTGGGTCCTCCTTGAGTCAATGCTGCCAAGACAATTTTCATTTCATTCATATGTTCAACAAAATTTCAACCTAAACAAGCATTCTATCGATTCGGCCATCTGCAGTAATCAAATTCTTACCATGTCGACCTTCCCTCAGTCAGTTCTGAATCACTTTGTACTCTGATCTACTTCAAATTTGTTACATATTTCATGTCATTGATGGGGGATACATTAAGGCCCTCCTGTGATGAGTCTTTTCCTGTTAACTTCAACTCATTATCCAAGAATTAGACTTATAAATCATTTTGTACCTTGGAACCTGCATGCCTCAATGGCAGGTCTCCTCTCTTTCAATAGTGGGTTCACATCATTGGCCCTTGATTGGAAGATTCCATCAAGTGTTCGACTTCATATTATTACTCACATTCATTGGATTGTACTAGAATACCTTGGGATTCATTGACATCAATGGTTATTTCCCTCGCTGACGGTGCAATCCCCCCTTTCCCTCCAAAAGGTTGCTCTACCTCTCAGTCTAGGATCGTTTAATACCTGAGTCAAAGCGACTCTTTAGGTCCCTTATTGGAACCTGAAAACTCTATCACATGTCCTTCCTTTCCTGGCACAGGTTGTGTGGTACCCGCGGATCCTCTCCTTAGCGCTTTACAAAGATTAACGCCAATGATGCTAACTCTCTATGCTAGTGTTCCCCTTTGATGTGACCATGGGCCAGCTCCCTTCGCGACTCCGTACTTTGGAACTTTAGCGAGCGGCTTTCTCTCCTTTTCCCGATTTCTAAATCGGCGAATTATCCAAGACCAAATCTACAGACCATGTTTTCCTTGCAATCGACGACTGAGATCAAACCGCAATTTCAGAATTCGCGAGTCCTCTCTTCTCTCAACTCCTTCCTTCCCGATTTGTGAATCAGAGAACTGTTGATCTTTTGCCACATGTCCTATATCAATGGATGGCTAGTATTTCTTCATCTCCTGGCTCTTCGAGTATTCTCCTCTCCTCGAATTTTCTCCAAAGGATTCTTCCTCCAAAATCCATGGATCTCCACCATGGGTTCTCTTGGATACAACAGTACAAAATCATCCCACACTTTGGCCTTCACAAAGTTTGAACTTCTTCAGTTGCAATTATTTCAAAGTCTGAATCCTCAAACTCTCAGATCTACTGCCACATGTCTACATGGGAAATGGACGATTTCTCGTTCTTTGGTACTTAGACAAGCCCTCGACTCCTTTTCACACTTAGAGCACTTCTCCCTTTTGAGACTTAGGTTGTTCTTGAACTCTTTCTGCACTCCTTGCAGAGTTCTACGCAGATTCTTCTGTGACTTTACTCGGCTTGAAAACCTCCAAGGTTCCCAGTTCCTTTACGTCCTTCAGTGGGCATCCTCTTTCCCTCCTGGAAGCTTGATGCCTTCCTCCTAAGATTTGTAGGATGAACTTACAATATCCTTGGCGCACTCCTTGCACTCGGCTCAGTTATTCGATGACTTACCCCTCAGTCTTATGGAAGGTTTTAAGGCATCTCCTTTCCTTTGTCGATGCACTCTTGCAAATCATTCCTTCCTCAGAATGTTTAGTAATTATGGGATTATATTAAGGGTCCCAACACTTCAAAATGTGTCAGTAGTGTGCTTCCTCACACCAAATCGATGCCCTCCTGAAAGAGTACTTTAGAGTGTTCAGTAACTCTGGACTGTATATTCCCTTATAATGTCTTTCCTTCCAAGGTACTTAACCACCTTTAAATTTCCTCCCAAGTCTGTGAATTATCCTGGTATGCCCTCCTGGAATTTTCTCTTCTGACTCCACTAAGTTCAGACACACACTCCTTGCGTCAGCTTACAGATCTTCCTCACTCTATCATGCACTCCTTGCACTTAGCTTAGAGAACCAGACCTAATCCAACAAACTCATAGACAGAAAATTATAGTTCTATCCCTACAGATGATTTCTAACATTCATATACACTTCAAATGCATAAACATAATATTCATAATGCAGCATCCATTACACAGAAATTGATAATAGGAAAAACTGTCATTTTTCTATTAATGGTAGAATATCAAATTACAAATGGTTGAGTCTGGACTGCGACTGAGTCTCAGATCTCTGTGTTTCTCCTATGCATATCTCATCCTCAACCCCAATGTCTCTACTCCGGCCAACCTTTTTCTACTGGAAATAATACAATAATTTATACATGAGGGGCTCGATGAGCTTCCCTAAAAGCTAATATAGTGGTGTCAAATCACCATTTAAAAATGCCTGATTACCGAGGTAGATTATAATGATGAAAATATGCTCCAAATTAGATACAGATCCATTCTACCATTAACCACTTAATGGCGACCTTATCTCTAGCTTGTGCGAAGGCACAATTTGGCTCTTTCCATCTTCTCAACATTAAATGCTAGTATCAAGCTTTAGATTCTCGAAGGAAAAATGAGAGGGGGATGCCTCTCCCTTCCTCGAATGTGCACCACACATGTCGATTGGCTGGCACGTGCTGAGGTGGAGCGATGCTCCTACATCATACTCCATGGCTATGAAAATCATGAGCTTCCCAGCTTTGTTGAAATCCTTCTAGATCCCAAAATTTCTCCTGGAGCTGTCTCTTTGCTCCTCTTTGTTCCTATTGTTTCTCTTGCATCCCCCCTGCTGCTTATGCAAGTTCATTTCTGTCCAAATTATCCTTTTTGACTACTTTTGTTGCTGACCTCGACATCAGCTTCTTTATCTCCTCAATCACCTCGTCCAGTTTGTCTATTGGTTGGATATCCTTATACAGTCTTCTCTATCGAACTTTCTTCTGTCAATCAAAGGGTAGATCATCTTGGTCCATTGTGTTTTTTTTTCCATATCCTATGGCCCTAGTTTGCCACCGTGTTGTAGACTCCAGTCCTGCAGTCTCATCATTGAGTTGCTGCTCAACTTCCTCCCCTGACAGATTAGCTTATATCAGCTCCTCTTGTGTTGGTTCAATTCCAACTTCCTTCAGCTTCCCCTTGGGCTGGTCTGCTCCCCCATTTGTTTCCCTCTTAACATGTTGGATGTGTTGACTTTGCACTATCACCCTTCTCTCTAGGGCTTCCAAATCTTCACACATATCAACAAAATCCATGTTGTCTACCTCCTCTTCTACTGCAAACTCCAATGTTGCAGTTATTTTTTGTTCATCTTCCTAGCTGAAAATTTTGACCAATTCTGTGTAACGCTCTTCTCCTTATGTTGGGGCAAACATCAGTGTCTGCTCCTTCTCCTCCTCCTTGAAATTTTCTTCTAGTTTTCCCTCTGTTGATGCATCTACAAGATGTGCTCTTGCCTCAGTTGGGTGGCTTGGAAGGAATATCTCAATTCCCCCAATGATCATAATACATTTTTTATCCTCCTCTTTCAACACTCATTGTTGATCCGAATTCACCTCTTAGTTCATGAGACTTTCAGACAACCTCTTCTTGTCTCCCTTGCCCACCTGGCAATATGAAATTCCATTGTTTCTCCCCTGGCAGTGTATGAGATCCTCACTTGATCTCCCTTCCTCATTACTGAGGATTTTTCCAACTTTTGGTTCACAGATGTAAACCACTTCCTCCTATGTGTAATTGATTTTTTCATACTCCCTCAACCATCTCCTCAACTCTAGTTGTTGTCTCCTAGACAACAACTTCTGGACATGCCACTTCTCTTTCCTCTTCAAAGGCCATTCATATGTCCAGTGTACCTTTTCCTCCTGTTTCATCTTCAATGTCAGCATCTCCATCTCCGCTCATATTTCAGTGAACACCTTGTAAATTTCTACTTTTCTTTTCATCTTGAGGTCTGCTCCTCGACCACACTTATGACCTTCAGTACCCATCTTCACCTTCTACCTACCCTCCTGGAAACTATGTTGTTCACTCTACAACTAAGAGCATCTCCATATTCTCCTTTGCATGAAATCTTTGGACGGAAATTGTGCTCTGATACCACTCTGACGGCAGAGTCCCCCCTTTCCCTCCAAAGGATTTCTCGACCTCCCAGACGAGGATCATTCAATACCTAATATGGAGTGACTCCTTAGGTCCCTTCTTGGAACATGAAAACTCTATCACATGTCCTTCCTTTCCTCGAACAGGTTGTGTGGTACTCACGGACCCTCTCCTTAGCGCTTTCCAAAGTTTAACACCAATGATGCTAACTCTCTATGCTAGTATTTCCCATGGATGTGACCACAGAATACGACCGTGGGCTAGCTCCCTTCGTGACTCCGTACTTTGGAACTTTTACGAGCGGCTTGCTCTCCTTTTCCCGATTTATAAAACGGTGAATTCTCCAAGACCAAATATACGATCCATGTTCTCCTTGCGATCGACGACTGATATCAAACCGCGAGTTCAAAATTTGCGAGTCCTCTCTTCTCTCAACCCCTTCCTTCCTAATTTGTGAATTAGTGAAGTTCTGATCTTTTGCCATGTATCCTATATCAATGGACGGCCAGGATTGATTCGGCTCCTGGCTCTTTAGGTATTATCCTCTCCTCGACTTTTCTCCGAAGGATTCTTCCTCTGAAATCCATGGATATCCTCCACGCATCCTCCCGAATACAACTGTTCAGAATCACCCCGCACTTTGGCCTTCACGAAGTTTGAACTGTTTCCCTTTTAATTCTTTCGAAGTCTGAATCCTCAAAATCTTGGATATACTTCCACCTATCTACATGGGAAATGGATGATTTCTCGTTCTTCAGGACTTCGACAAGCCCTCAACTCCTTTGCACACTTATCGCACTTCTCCCTTTCGAGACTTAGGTTGTTCTCAAACTATTTATGCACTCCTTGTAGAGTTCTGCGCAGACTCTTCTGCGACTTTTCTCGGCTTGAAAACCTTCAAGGTTCCCAGTTCCTCTGCATCCTTTAGTGGACATCCTCTTGCCATCCTAGAAGCTTGACGCCTTCCTCCTAATCTTTGTAGGATTAACTTACAATATCCTTAGTGCACTCCTTGCGCTCAACTCAGTTCTTCGACGAATTCTCCCTCAGTCTTATGGAAGGTTTTAAGGCATCTCCTTTCCTTTGTCGATGCACTCTTGCAAAGCCTTCCTTCCTCAGAATGTTCATTAATTATGGGATTCTCTTAAGGGTCCCAACACTTCAAAATGTGTCGGTAGTGTGCTTCCTCATGCCAACTCGATGCCCTCCTGGCAGAGTACTTTAGAGTGTTCAGTAACTCTGGACTGTATCTTCCCTTATATAGTCTTTCCTTCCAAGTTACTTAACCACCTTGAAATTTCCTCCCGAGTCTGTGAATTATCCTGGTATGCCCTCTTGGCAGTTTCTCTTCTGACTCCACTGAGTTCAAACACGCACTCCTTCCATCGTCTTACAGATATTCCTCACTCTGTTGTGCACTCCTTGCACTTAGCTTAGAGAACTAGACCTAATCCAACACACTCATAGATAGAAAATTATAGTTCTATCCTTGCAAATGATTTCTAAAATTCATCTACACTTCAAATGCATACACATAATATTCATAATGCAACATCCATTACACAAAAATTGATAATAGGAAAAACTTTCATTTTTCTATTAATGGTAGAATATCAAATTACAAATGGTTAAGTCCGGAATGCGATTGAGTCTCATCTCTCTTTGTTTCTCCTATGCATGTCTCATCCTCTACTCGGATGTCTCTACTCTGGCTAACCTTTTTCTACTGGAAACAATACAAGAATTTATACATGAGGGGCTCGATGAGCTTCCCTCCAAGATAATCTAGTGGTGTCAAATCACCATTCAAAAATGCCTGACTACCGAGGTAGATTACAATGATGGACATATTCTCCAACTAGGATACAGATCCCTTCTACCATTAACCACTTAATGGAAACCTTATCTCCAGGTTGTGTGGAGGCACAATTTGTCTCTTTCCAGTTTGTCAACATTAAATGCCCAGATCATGCTTTAGATTCTTGAAGGAAAAATGAGAGGGCAGTGCATATCCCTTCCTTGAATGTGCACCATGCATGTCAATCGGCTAGCACGTGTTGAGGTGTAGCGAAGCTCCTGCATCACTCACACTTGTTAACGATATTCATTAATGACCGGTAATCAAGTGGTTTCTACCATGTTCGACTTCAACACATGTAATCACATGGCTAGATTTGTACTTCGATACGATGGAAATGAAGACCCTAGATCTTACCATTTCGGTCCAGGTTGCAATGGAGTATTCATAAGTTTGTACTGACACATAGATCCACTATGTATGTCTCGTGGCTATGTCCAAATTTGAATTCTTAGAGCATAGATCCACAATGTATTTCTCGTGGCTATGTTGAATCATGATGACATGGATCCACAGTGTATGTTTTGTGGTCGTGACTCACTTAACACTTATGATTATCTCACTTGTAGTCTGAGTATGGGAATTCCTACCTCAGAAGATGGTATATTATTATGCATATGCTTGATTGTTTGTGGGTTCCCGACTGATGCACTACTTGTTCTCGACACACACATTCTACAAAGTATTTCAGTTGTCACAGGTTCCAACTTCATACTTTGGGGGGAATTTTGTTACACATTATTTTGGTCACCTTTGTGATCAATTGACGATATGTGCATAACTCACTTCTATTTTCCATGAAGATACTAAATGAAAATTTCTCCATGAGAAAAGTGGATCATCTTTCTTTCCTTAAAAATAATAGCAAAGGAGATCATCGCACCCTTCTAAATGCTTAGGGTGCAATGATGCTTGATCTTCGCATGTTGCACCAAAACTGGATTGCAACGTCACCGCATTCTTCCTGTGCATAGGGTGCGATGATGCCCAAACAAGAGAAAAAGGTAAAATTCACGAAAGTTATAGAAGGGAATCTTCTAGAAGATGAGGTGGCATCTGATCGGTTTGGATATTACTCACTTCTCTGATTTAGTGGGATCATCCTAATCTCCTCATCCATTCCTCTTTCACCCTATCTAAAGAGGGATCTCTCATGGGAAAGGCTAGGTTGGCTTATGCATGAAGAATTTTGCTGAAGATTGTACTTGTGATAACTTTTCTTTAGCTTTCCAAGTCAGGTTGTGAATGCTCTTCATCAAAATCATTGGAGAAAAGGTGTGTGTGTTGAAGAAAAGGGCCATTGGAAGGGACCTTACAACATCAAGGCATAGGTTGTATTCTCCACTTTCATTCAATATAATGTGGTAATGCATTTCTTCCCTATAAAGGTCTCTACTTTTATTGTATAACTCCTTGATCTTATACATAGACTTCATTAGAATATATATATAATTGTTCTCTCTATTTGTTGATTTTTTCTTCTTAACAGGTTCACCATCCCACAAATCCAAATATGGAGCAAGGGAGACACTAGAGAGGATCAAACGTTGTTTAAATGGTATGTCATTTGTCCCTCTTTGAACTAGTTTATATTACAATAAAATCTAAGGAGAAATTTGTATTATGCCCTGTTTTGTTCTAGCTTCTTGTTGAAGTTATGGAGATTAGTTTGTGTCCACACTTACCAATTTTTCTGATAAAACTCCCCCCCATTGTTTGTATGGAGGATCTTTATTTTCTTCCCAGACTATGTTTCTACTAGAGCTTTGAAGTCTTTGAGATGCTCAAAAACGTCAGAATTTTCCTGAGAAAATAAACCCAAGTATAGCGTGAGTAATCATCAATAAATGTGAGGAAATACCTTTCTTTGTTGATGGACAGATGTGGAAATGGACCCATGAGATCATTGTGAACAAGCTCCAAGGAAGGGGAGGCTCTCCTTGGCTTTCCCTTTTCAAAATTTTCTTCGGGATGCTTTCCAAGAATGCAACCTTCACAAACCCCTTCAGAAAAGTAAATATATGGCAAGCCTTTGACCTTTCCTTTCTTTGAAAGTCACTGCATGCACCTAAAGTTTAAATGACCAAATATCTCATTCCATATTCTACTACTATCATCAACATGCATAAGTAGTAAAAAGGATTTATGGTCAACAAACTTAGTGAATTTCTACAGCCTTAATTTGTGATCTACCTCACCAATTGAAATAATGGAATTCTCATGTATGTCAAGTACAGTAACTGAATATGATGTAAATTAAACCCTTTTACATGTTTGAGTGATTTGATAAACTGAGNCAAACTTAGTGAATTTCTACAGCCTTAATTTGTGATCTACCTCACCAATTGAAATAATGGAATTCTCATGTATGTCAAGTACAGTAACTGAATATGATGTAAATTAAACCCTTTTACATGTTTGAGTGATTTGATAAACTGAGAGCATATTTATAGAAAAATTTGGAACATGTAAACAATTTTGAAAACTTCCATTAGGGAGTTCCATTCTTCCCTCTCTTGCAACTAGAGTATCATCCCTCGTGAGAATAGGAGGTCCAGAGCATGAACTCAAAGAAGTAAAAACTTCATCTTTAGTTTCCATATGATGTGATGTAATGGAATATATAATCCATGAATCAGATGAGGAATTAATTGCAACCAGAGCATGATGATTACCTTTCTTAGGTGCATGGTCTTCTTCCTTCTTGTTCTTGGTTCCTTCAGGAATGAAGTCTCCAAGGTTATTCTGCTGAAGTACCTATGTCATAAGATCGATATTCTTCTTCATGCATGTGGATTATTCATGACTCATTTTATTGCAATATCTGCACTTATTTCCCTTATTCTTCTTCCCTTTGGAATTTTAAGAATCTTTGGAACCTGAAGAATTCTTGAAGGGTTTGGAATATCCCTCCTTCTTTGACTCTAGATGTAATATCTCCTTTCGTTTCTACTTAGATTTATGATTGGATGATCCTTTTCCATCATGCATTCTGAGTGAATTTGGTTTTGGTATATTTAATGAGGCCCATAAGTATGAGTTTCGTGTTCTCTTGTGTGAGAGACTCAATGAATTGAGCCATCGTATGCATTTTCCAATTTGCTCCCAAAATACATCTGCCAGAATGGAAATTGGAGACATATACAACGTATTCTGGTCCTAGCTTGACCAAGATTGTTAGAATAATTTTCTTCTCTTGTGTATACCTGTCAATACCACATTCACCCAAGATCAATATAAAAAAATTTAATTTAGTAAAGAAATCATGTATATTATCAAAACTTTTAGGGTCAAAGGTATTCAACTCTACCTCAACCTCAAGCATATGACCTCGCATATCATCCTTCTTTCCAAAGAGTCCTTCCAAAGTGGTCCAGATATCATTTGTATTCTTACATGCAACAACATGAAACCATAAATCAGTGGAGATTAACTCAAGAAGTAGTCATGTGGCCTCATCCTTATGGTTCACCCATCTAGTCTTCTCAAGTACTGTTGTAGGTTTTTTTGTTGTCTCCATTGTCAAATTATACAGTTCTTTTATTTTGAGTTGGAATGCGGCCTTCGGCTTCCATTCAAAGTAGTTGTAAGGTCTGAGTATTATCACCAGAATTTATTGAATAAGTTTCAGTGTCTCTGTCCCTTCTATTGATTCTGAAAAGATCATGAAAACCTAGATCGTGGATTATGAGATATGACAAACGGTTCTATGGCAGTTATAGATATGATAAAAATTATATATATCCTAAAATATGATGCGGGTTATGGATATTTTTGGTGAGCATGAGAATCCCTATGTCATACATCTCTGGTCAAAATTTCAGCCCGACCTAGATCATGGATATGGATATATGGCTATTTTACTGCATAAAACCAATTTTCTTGAGGGTAGACTAAATCATCGCACCCTAAAGAAGGATATAGTGTGACTATGCTGAATTTTCACACCCTAGATAAGGATATAGTGCGATTATGTTGAGTTTTCACACCCTAGAGAAGGATAAAGTGTGAGGATTGTGAAAAACAAAATCGTCGCACCCCGGGTGAATAATACAGTGGGATGATGTCGCACCTTGACTGTGTATAGAGTGTGATGATTCCAATTGCCGCACCTTTCGATAGGGATAGGATGCGACAATGGAATAAAATAGGTTTAATCAATAATCAAATACTATTTCTCTCTTCTCTGGCTTGTCTGGGTTGCTCCAAGCAGCTCTTCTTTGGTACCATGTCAGTGTTTCATGGAAACCTACAAAGGAGACCTAGCTAAAGCATACACAAACAAAGCTTATCAAGAAAAGGAAGAGAGATACAATATGAATAATGAGAATCAATGTATATTATGATATGTTCAATGAGTGAGTGATATTCACTCATATAGGAAATGACATCCTATCTTAGGAATGCATGCATAATAGTTATGGTCAAAAATTATAAAGTCTACAATAGAACTAGTCAGTTAACTCCCACTGAACTAGTGTGCCGAAAATAGAAATTTCTCCAAAACTTGGCACCAAATCAAGAAGATCAATTGGTTCCTCATACTTTGGTATATATCAAAGCTTATCTTTCGAACTTTAATATGAGCTCATTTGTAATCCTATTATGTACATGGTTCCATTGGAAATACTCCTACACTTGAGAAGAAGCTTTCATTTTCCAAGTAGATTAGGAGATTGTAATAAATAAATAAATGAAAAAGTAAAGAGAAATAATTCTAAGTGTGAAAATTAGGGTCCTAGAGTAGTTAGACATGAGCTTTATATTTTCTTGCAAAGATCTCAATAATATTTTTCATGTAGTGTTGGTTTAGTAGTTTTTTATTTCCTTTTTCTAAAAATTTCTTGCAGCATGATCAAATAAAGGATTGAAATTCAGTCTTACCCCAATTCTTCCAATGCAAAGAAGTTAATCTTTCAGCACCCAAGAGACTTACTTTAGAAACAACTATTATTTCTTGGATCCATTGGGTTAAGAGACATCATGTGGAATTCCAATGGAAGATACATATTTCTGCAGTAGATGTAATAGTTCCAGAAATTTTCATAATCCACTTGTATCGACAAAGAGCTAGTTACTACATGCAGGTTTTACTACTGAAAGTCCTGAGATTGTGGAAGAAAAGAACCAATTCCATCCTTGATACATATGTTTGCTCCATCCTATGGCTATAATCATCTCCAATATGATTCATTGATGTTCCATGAGATCATTTCTATACCAAGATGAACCGCGGAAAAATTATAGCTTATGATAAACCCAGCTCAACATGTGAATCCGAACAAGAATCAATGTCAAATTATCAATCATAGGATTATAGAATTTGTTGCATCTATGTGGAAGCATAAAATTTGTTGGCCTATGGTTTTCATTTCCTTCTGTAGGTACTTCTCAGCTCTTTGACATCAATAAATATGATGTTGGGTATTCCTTATTTTCAAGAAAGAGATATGTTCAAATCAAACATTTTCTATGAAGAGGAGTCGATTGTTAATTTGTAATATCTATCATCCTTCCCTCGAGTGATCGTTCTCTTGGGTTGTGATTCTTCTCCTCTATATCCATGCAATAAATGGAATCACAAAGAGCTCTTCAATTATCGAAATCATTGTAGGTGAATATCGAGGACATGATCGTTGGTTGAGATATTCCCATTGCCTAAAGAAGAAATCAAGTGCACAGGTTTTTTCAAGCATCACTCCATGATGGTCGGTATCCTATTTTTATGACTCTAAGCATCATCATCAAGTTTGGATTCTATGGTCAAAGTTTGGTCAACTCTTCCATAAATCAGGCATGAAATCCCAATTTCATGCTTCTAGACATGAAATCGTGGAGGTTTCCAGAGAGGAAAAGTGCAGATAAAATTCAAGAAGATATATCCAAGTCATAGTCCACTCTTTATTCATTCAATGAGAACGAGATCTAGCACTATGTTTCATTGGAAGATGGAATGTTGATGGATCTTAAGAATGTTTTGAAAATCCATTTATTGAAGGCACTACAAAGTTCTATACATATGAAGGTGTAACACATATATATATATATATATATATATATATATATATATATATATATATATATAGTTGACTAATGATTCTAGAATATCTGAAATATGGTGAGACGAGATTGCATGAGGAGCATGTGATATTCTCTTTGTAACTAGTTTATGAAACATGTGGTAGGACAGAAAGGAAATTTTTTGGGGTCAATTGTGAGAAATGAAAGAGAATATTGAAAATCACCCACATGGGTTTTGTGTAGGACAAGCCCATTTAGGTTCCTCATGAGAGGTTTCCTCAAAATGTGAAGGATATGGGAGATATGGTTGATCCTTTAAACCAGATTTTTCCATAATTATGGTCGGGTTTGAGATCTGTGAGATTTGGATATAAACAATATTTATTGCATTATATAAGTAGATATAATAAGGCCTTCAGTGCATCCGTTATTGCATGTTTAGTCGCATATGAACCTATTTCAGACTTGTCCTGAGTGGGAGTAACCTGCATGGACTGGCTACTTATATGCAACATCAATCTTTCTAGGAGTATTCTTTGGTGTATTATGTGAAGCATAGTACTTCCATAATGATGTGCATGTTGGGGAAACATTGGATGTTTTTGTATTCCACAAAACATTGAGGTTAATACATGAAGGCCAAAAAACATTTGCTTTTGGAAGGATAAAAAACATGATGATGCAAAATGTTGAAGCTCTCCAACAAATCTTTCAATAGATGCATGGATTCTAGTACGACTTCACTATTTGGTGCATCAATATGTTTATAGTGCAAACATTTATAATTAGTCACATGCAGAGACTATTAAAGAAGATCAACAAGTCATTTAAACAATCATCACAAGAAAGGACAAGATTTAAATAGAGTTGATATTTAGAGGCTACAAAACATGGATAGGAATTTGACAAAGTATGTAGAAGCATGAAGAAGTGGATATGAAAAGGTTTATTACAAGACACATTTTTTTATATAAATAGAATATTCATTATCAACAACATCACAGTATTCAAAAATTAGTGCCAGCACATTGCGTTCAAGCATACACCCTCTGAAGTACCTCAAAAATGACCAGGATGGAGCAAAAGGGGCTATGAGGAAGATTTTTATTGCTGCTTGTAACACCCTGTTTCCCCCGGATTGTAAATATAACTGAACTGGCCAAGGACTATGGGAAAAACTCATAAGTATGAATGTATGATGTAAATGCACCTGCAGGAAGAGGTCAATGAATGTAAATGATAGTTTGAATTTATTGCAGAACTGCTGAGAGGGGATGTGCAGAAAAACAGACCATGATGGCAGTGGAAGGCACCTGAAAAGGTGGCGTTAACTTCCAATGAGAATTAAATACCGTATTTGGACTCCACTGGCCCGGAAAACCAAAAGCGGCTCGCTGGCCCTGAAAATTAAATGCTCGCAGACTGGTAGGCGGATGTCTTGATGAGGGATGGGATGGTGAACCGCCCATCCGTAGGGACGTTAGGCCTGATCAATGCGAGGGAAATCGTGCCACACGCAACCTCGGGAGAGGATAAGGCGTATGGCTGAAACGATTTGAAGGGGGCAGACGCGAGGGGAACTCGGGAATTTTCACGCAGAGTGAGTGATCGCAGGAGGGAGGATTGCAACCTTCGCTCCTGGGAACTGGCAGACGGAGAGACGCAGTCTTAGAGCATCGTGGTCTCAACTCGGGGGTGGCTAGTGGTAAATCCATTGGGAGTCGCTGAGCCTACGGTTGGGTGGAAATGAGCACCCCTCTCAGCAGTTGCGCCCACTTCTGAAGTTATTTCTGATAAGTGTTTTGTTCATATTGCATCTTGATATTTATATGCTAACATATATTCTCATAAACTGTGAATGATCTCATTATAAGAATGTTTGTATGGTGCTAGGATCAGTAATAGTAGTTGTATATTTGTATGAGAAGACTACGTATGGCTTATGTCCTCATGAATCGTTATTTTTATGCGTACTGATCAAATTTAGCCTTCACATCTGGTTCTCGGGAGAACGATACCCCTACCTGTCTCAGACAATACCCTGGGTAAACCTCCCTGTAGAGATACCCTCCTTGAAAACTCCATGAAGAACTGTGGAGGAGAAGATGAAGGCGTAAGACCTTAGTAAACCTACATGAGGAGGAACGATCCTCTTGAAAAACCTGGGATGACAGCATAAGGACAAAGTATCGAATCGACGGACGAGATCCCGTCGGGAGATCTGTGGTCACTCACCGCCGTCAGATCGGAAGAAAAAGATGGGAGGTTAAGTACCTTGTCCCTGATAGGTGTTGATCGATGGACGAGATTTCGTCGGGAAATCAACGGTCACACCCGACCGTTAGATTCGTAGGAAAAAGGTAAGGATGTTAATGGCCTTACCCCTTTGTCTTCTGTGTCTTCGTGGACAACGAAGAATTCTGGATCGTAGATCTCCAAGGTCCAAGAGAATATCTGGACCGTCGATTTTTACACGTTCAGAGAGTCATGGAAGAATGCCCGAGTAGGATTCGATCTGAACCATCCGATCTCGACTGGAAAACCTAACAGCCGTTGGATATGTTCAGAGTTACCCGAGGGTTAAGTTCCCAGTGTACAGGGGCGAAAACCCCCAGGATAGATCTGAGTCGTCCGAACGACGGAGGTCACGTGTCGCGAGACCTCCCATTTCGGGAAATCGGGAATCGCGAGATCGGGAGTCCTGGTAAAAAGAATTCGAGGAAGTCCCAGGTGAAAACCCCGACATAATCCGAGCCGCCCGTTCAGAGGGACAGGTGTCAAAAATCCGACAAGAGTCGGAGAATCGGGAAATTGGGGATTCTGTTGACAAGAGGTTTGGTGCATTTCGACACGCGAAACCCTTAACCCCGATATGAGATAAGACGCGGTCACGGGTTAACGGTCATACGAACCAAGACCTCTAGCCAGGAGGGCTATCGTGGAAAAAGGCGCGTCAGGATCCGGAAAATCGCAAGTCCTGAGGGCATGAGTATTTCGACATCGCAAACCCCGAAACCCCGATGAAAGGGTATGTCTACGGCCATATAGAGGGAGGTCGTGTGGACCAAAAGGTCTAGTCCAGGGGACTAGCGGAAGCTGACGTCATATCGGGGATTCCGAGGACAAAATGTTGATGTATTCCAACAATGTGATATTCGAAACCCCGATGGACGGAGGAGATTCTTTCGGAGTATCCCCGGGTCCATAATGATCATTAGATGAGGGAACAAGACGTTACCTTAAACCAGGACGTGGTTATACTTTAGGATAAGCGGTGAGCAGATCTGGACGGCCAGAATCCACCCGTCCAGATCTACGATTGAGGTTCCATTCCGGAGCCCCCTTGCTGTTCTGCCTTTAGCAGGGGGGCGGGGGGTCCGGAATTGGACGTGCAACTCTCTAATGGTTGAGATTAAGTCAACATGATCAAC
>SNQJ01S0043054.1:13734-44585 GCA_010110895.2 Picea sitchensis | reverse complement strand
GCGGCAGGCTTGCACAATGGAGTACATTTCTTTGTCGTAAGTAGGGTACTTACGGACAACATCTGATAGTGTCTCACTATGATAGTCCATGGGGTGGCTATGCTAAGTGATAATGGTGCCCACTGAATAGTCTGAAGAATTTGTCTTGATCTCAAAGGGTTGTTGCAGGTATGGTAGTGAAAGTACTAGGGTTGAGCACAAGTGTTGCTTCAAATTGTCGAACGCTTGTTGTTGGGACCGGCCCCATGCAAATTTATCCTTACCACCACCCTTGGTTATCTGGCTAAGGGCCCATGCAATATGGGAGAATCCCAACACAGACTTGTGGTAGAAATTGGCAAGGCCCAAGAAGCTTCGAAGCTCAGTGAGTGTGGTTGGGGTTGGCCAGTCATGAATGACTTGGATCTTGATTGGATCCACATGTACGCCATGTTGATCAATTATGTAGCCCAGGTAATGGACCCTGTCCATGTCGAAGGAGAATTTTTCCAAGTTGGAATATAGCTTGTGTTGCCGCAGGGTGTGCAAAACTTGTTAAATATGTTGCAAGTGTTCAGCCCAAGTCTTGTTGTAAATTAGAATGTCATCCAAATACACCACTACAAAATTATTGGTGAATGATCGCAAGATATTTTCCATCATCCTCATGAAGGTGGCTGGAGCATTTGTCAAACCAAAGGGCATGGCCAACCATTCAAAAAGGCCTTCCTTTGACTTGAAGGCAGTTTTCCATACATCTGTTTGTTCTATCCAGACCTGATGGTAGCCAGACTTCAGATCAATCTTACTGAAGTATTTGGCCCCCGTGAGTTGATTAAGGAGGTATTTGATTCAAGGAATCGGGTACCAGTTTCTAACTGTGATTTTATTCAGAGCCCGGTAATCAATGAAAAGTTGCCAGGTTCCATCTTTCTTTTGTACCAGCATGATTGGGCTCCTGCAAGGTGATGAGTTGGGATGGATGTGCCCCTTGTGGAGCAATTCTTGGATCTGTCGCTTGATCTCCTCATTCTCTAACATAGAGTGGTGATAGACTGGCCCATTGGGCAGTGGTGTGTCGGGGGTCAGATCGATGGGGTGCTTAACCTGCTAGTGCAAAGGTACCCCAGTAGGTGAGGAGAAGATATCTGAGTATTCTTCCACGACCTTATATACTTGCTTCTGCTGTGTGGAGAGGTCGGCTACAGAGACCCTGGATGTGGCTGTGATCTTTCACTTTTTCTGAGAGCGAATCACGAAGAAGAAAAACTTCCTCATCTGAGAGATGACCTTCCTGCATTTCTTAGCAGAGATCAAGGAAATAGCACTAAGTGGGACTGCCTCGGGTATCTTGTACAATTTCCTGTTCAAAGTAATAATAACACTACAAGGCCTAGACTCATATACAACATGATGTTTCCATAAATAAGGTTGGCCCAAAATAACATCACAAACTTCAAGAGGAGAAACATCACACTATACCTTGTCTTTGAAGGGCTTGATGTCATACGATAGTCAACACTGTTGGTTGATGCAGAGATCACTTCCTTGGTGGAGCCATCCAATGGTTTAGGGTTGTGGGTGCAATGTTGTTGACAGGGCCAACCACTTGATGACCTCTGCTGAGATGAGGTTCTTCTGGCTACCACTATCCACGATGAAGTGTACCAGGGTGCCTTTTACCCACATCTGTGAATGGAAGAAGCGTTCTCCTTCTTCTGGCTCATCTGGTTCACCAGGCTGGAGCTTGGTGGTAGCAACGGTGGCACTGGGTTCTGCGTCAATGATCTGTCTTCCACTTTCTAGTTCTGGATCAGAGTTTGAACCTGCATTTGATTCAGAGGCTTTCACTTTGGCCACCAGCGACTACTTTGAGCGGTAGTCAGCAATGTTATGCCAAGGGCTCTTATGAAATTTGCACCACTTCTCAATATATTTCTTTGTCTTTCCGGTGTCCTTCTTTTCTTGCGACTTGGACTGGTTGTCCTGATACTGTCCATATTTTCTCTGTCCTTTTTTCTATGGGTTGGGACCACCCTTTCCTGGATTTTGTTGTGAGGGGTTCCCAAGCCCAAATTGCCACGTATTTTGTTCGAGCTTCTGCTCAATTTTGACGACATGTCGGTAGGACGCACCCAAGGATGAGATGTCCAAAAATTCCATTTCGATCGGGATGTATCTATGTAGAGTGTCATGATACTTGAGCACCAGATGTCTCTTTGAATCTTTGATACCTAGCTTGGTGCGCAAGATATGAAAGATATTCGTGAAATCTAGCACTACTTGGTCTCTTTCTTACTGCAGTGTGGTCCATTTGGTATACAAATCGTCATAACTTCCAACAGGGTAGTACTGTTCCTTAATAACATCCTTGAATTAATCCCAGGTTTTCATGACTGTAAATAATGAGTGTTCCTCTATTTCCTTTTTCTCACAGAAATGTTCCCACCAATCTTTGACATGGGGAACGGCTTTGAGGAGCGCAAAAGTAATATTTTCTCTATTCGAAACGTTATGGAGAGAAAAATACCCTTCTAGTAGATTCAACCACTTGTACATAGCATCTCGATCTATCTGACCTTCAAATATAGGAATATCAAATTTTATTTGTACCTTGAAGGGGGTGGCGACTCCGCTCGAAAAATATGCATCGCTTGTTGGTATCCGCGGAAGGATTTGCGCAGAACTATCCATCATCTCGTTCCTTTGTTGTATGAGGGATTCCTCAATCAACAGTTTGAAAGGATCTCTTGTCCCGTCATATTTCTTTTCTTCTACCATGAGAGGTCACTTGTGTGTGCGAGATCTTTTGTCCTCAAGAGAAACAAGCTCGAGACCCAACTCTTTGTACTTCGATCTCATTGGGGACATGCATTAAGATGACAAAGAGAAGATCGCTCTGATACCACTGATCTAAATTTTATGAGAAGAATGAAATGACTACAAATTATTAATAGGTTCTTAACACAAAATAACATAGATACAGTAAAATTGGTTTTCTATTCAATAAGGAAATAATCTAAAACTGTAAAATGCAGCGGAAACAAGCTTGTTGGAATGGTGGTGGCTTATCTCTAAGAAGAGATGTGTCGCCTGCTCTCATTTGCAATAATATGATTAAAATGAGTATCTGAAGGAATTTTTACAATAAACAGGAATGCCAAAAACCCTAAACATCCAAAAACCTAACCCTAGGAGATGAAGCGCCAAAAGTCATATGAGCCCCGTTTGGGTAAGTTAGTACATCAACTTCCCGGGGTCGTAACTTTTGCATACGATCTTCGTTTTAGGCGTATGATATCTTGTTGGAAAGGTATCATCGAGGAGATTCATTTTTGGGGATCGATCATACCTTATTCTATCATTTAGAATATCAATCCCAAAAAACCTTCATTTAGGCCCTCAAAATGGCCCCAGAAGTTAAAACTGCTAAAAATAGTAAATTGCCAAAACTGTCAAAAAAATGTTTTGAGCCAGTTGAAAAGGTGGGTGACCACCAATATCCACCTAGATCAATTCTTCAGGTTACAAAGAGAATAATAAGAAGAATGGAAAGCATTTCACTTACTTCAATAAACCAAATCATGAAGAATCCACATGCATGAAGAAACAAATTGATCTTATGGAATATGTACTTCAGCAGAAGAACCTTGGAAACTTCATTCCAGAAGGAGCCAAGAACAAGAAGGAAGAAGATACTATGTATAAGAAAGGTAATTGTATTTCTCTTGTTTCAATTAACTCCTCATCTAATTCATGGATTATAGATTCTGGAGCATCACATCATATGAAAGTGAAAGAGGAAGTTTTTACTTCTTTAATCTCATTCTCAGGACCCCTATTCTCATGGGGGATGATACTCCATTAATAGTAGCAAGAGAGAGGAGAGTGGAACTCCCTAATGGAAGTTTTGAGAATGTTTTACATGTTCCAAATCTCTCTATGAATATTCTCTCAAATTATCAGATCACTCGAAAAGGTAAAAATGTTGAATTTACATTAGATTTAGTTTCTGTACTTGACATGCATGACAATTCCATTATTGCAATTGGTGAGGTAGATCACAAATCAAGGTTGTATAAATTCACTAAGTTTTCTGACCGTAAATCATCTTTACTACTTACGCATGTTGATAATAGTAGTAGAGTATGGCATGAGATATTTGGTCATTTAAACTTTAGGTACATCCAGTGACTTGAAAAGAAAGGAATGGTCAAAGACTTTCCAAATATTTACGTTTCTGAAGGGGTTTGTGAAGGCTGCATTCTTGGCAAGCATCCTGAAGAGAATTTTGAAAATGGAAAGGCAAGGAGAGCCTCCTCTTCCTTGGAGCTTGTTCACAGTGATCTCATGGGTCCATTTCCACATCTTTCCATCAGCAAAGAAATGTATTTCCTCACATTTATTGATGCTTACTCATGCTATACTTGGGTTTATTTTCTCAATAAAAATTCTAAAGTTTATGAGCATCTCAAAGACTTCAAAGCTCTAGTAGAAACACATATTGGGAAGAAAATAAAGATACTCCGTACAAAAAATGGGGGGGAGTATATAAAAAAATATGTTCATAATATTTGTCGTGAGGTTGGTATCCACTTGTAGCATACAATTCCATACATTTCGTAATAGAATGGATTTGTTGAAAGGAAGAACAGATCTCTCAAGGAGATGACCAATTGCATGTTGCATGTGAGGTCTCTTCCTTCCAAGATTTGGGATGAGGAACTTAACTGTGATGCTTATATACATAATAGACCTCCTCATATATTTTTTGAGGACATGAGACCTTTTCAGGCTTGGACAGGTGACAAACTAGATGTCACACACTTCTCCATCTTTATATCTTGTGCATGGGCCCATATTCCTTCTGAAACGAGGAAAGAATTAGATCCACATATCACACCTTGCATCTTTGTGGGATATCCATATGATGTGAAGGGGTAAATGTTGATTGATCCCTCTACAGACCAGCTCATCATTGAGCGCAGTGTTCATTTTGAGGAGAGTCATTTGCATGCACCTCATGTGCAACATGAAAAGACTCTTATGCTTCCATCAATTCCAAACATCATATATGATGATTACATGAACTCATATGCTACACATTCAGACTCATATACAAAGTAATATGTGCATGGATTTGAGCATGTAGTACAACCAGATGAGGAGTCAGCGTTGGAGCTTCAGTAGATGCCCAAGTGGGCATAGTCCACACTTCAGGCAATAGGACACCTTGCAGGGAATCCATTGGATTCAAGGAGGACTCGATCTCAGCATGAGGATCCTTCTCATGTCCTTTAAAATTTTGAACTGGCGATGTCCATGCATTTCTATATGGTTCAATATTCTAATCTGCAGCTCTACAATGAGGTTGTGGGAAATCCTTTATGGGAATCAACCATGCGGGAGGAGTATGACTCACTCCTATAGAATAAGACTTGGGATTTGGTTCCACTTCCACCAAGGGTAAATATTGTCAGATGCAAGTGGGTATATAAGACCAAGACGGAAACATATGGGTAGGTGAGCAGGTACAAGGCAAGACTAGTTACAAAAGGAGTTCAATAGATTCATGGGATATATTATGATGAGACCTTTGCTCCTATAGCAAATATGGACTCCATTCACTTGGTTCTATCTATTGCAGAAACCAAAGGATGGGAAGTTCATCAAATGGATGTGAATAATTTTTTTCTTCATGATGATCTTTCAGAGGAGATCTACATGGAGTAGCCACAAAGGTTCATTCAGAACTCATCTTTAGTATGGAAACTAAATAAGTCACTCTATGGCCTCAAGAAGGAAACTATATCATGGTATGAAAAGATGGATTCTTATCTACTTTCACATGATTTTGTTAGATGTAAATCTGATTACAATGTTTACATGTTGAGGACTACTCATTCTTTGATGATTTTAGTATTCTATGTTGATGATCTTTTGATCATTGGTAGCTCTACTTTATCCATTGTTGTGGTGCATGTGTTGTCCCTTGACCAAGTTTTGAGGAAACATTTGTCGTGTTTCACCATTTTTGGGACTTCAACAGGCTGGTCGAAGATGGAGCGCCCAGGCAGAGCTGAGACCATGGGATCTCACCTATTTTATAGAATTTTGGGCATTTTAGGGTTAATGTAATAGGTATGGGATGTCGACCCATGGGTTTACCCATGTTTAGGCCTTTTTGTAATGTATAAATAAGTAGAGAGGACTTAGAGTGAAGCCTATCTAAGTTGGCTTCATGCAAGAATATGTAAAAGGTGCTAGATAAGTGTTGTATTGAGTTTTTGTGGCTCAATGCAAGTAAGTGTAAGAGGCTTTTTGCATAGACTGTGTAAGCCTTTGTGCTAATAAAGAGTTGGCTCTATTCCTTGACCTGATTTTGGGAAGGAGGATCTGGCAAGTTGTGCACAGATCTCCTGTCCTTTGCGGAGTGGTGCTCAATGGCTTTGTGCATAGGAGTCGAAGAATGTAGAAAGATTGAATATTAATAAAGAAGAGAAGAATAATTTGGTGGGCATAGCCCCACATAGGGGTGAACCACATATATCCTTTGTTCTTATGTGATTTGTGCAATATTTCTCATGTTGTTTATGTTTTTATCTGTTAAGTGCACTGATCTTGATGTATGATAGATAAATATGTGGATGCTTAGTTCTTTATGATATTTGATTGTTATATCTAAGTAAATTCTATGTGCTAGGTGATCAAAATTACTTGATCTTAGTTGATATTGCGTTGATCTGTAATTAGGGTTTAATCTGCGATGCGAATGGGATTTATGAACTAATTCATATTGATTATCTAAGTGCTCTATTAAGTATTGTAATCACATATCTGTGTCCTATCTAGGTTGTAGACACCTAAGTCTTGCAACCCCCTGCCTCTACCTTAGTTGAGACTTCATCTGCTTCGCAGGTGTTTCCGAAAGGGTCGGTAGTTAAGGTTTTGTTGGTGCGCTACTGAAGTGTTGAACCCTGGGTCTGCCCCTATGCCAACAATGGTTTTGTTGTTGTGACCTGAAACTGTGATTGTTGGGAACTGAAGAAAACATGAATATTTGTGTGTAGATATATTGTTGTAGTGCGTAGTATTATACTTGACTTGTGAAGCTCTGTGCTAAGAAGGGAACCAGATCTGAAGAAAAGAGGTAATATCTTAAAGCTTTGTGCTCTGATAAAGGTAAGATAAGTGGAAATATTTTCTTCAAAAGTATGAATCTAGGTATGTTTGATAGATTTTTTCCTAGTCTGAAAACTAGGGCATTTTTAGAAGAAAGAGTCGATCTAAATAGATTTGATAGATATAGTGAAAGATATGTTATTCCTATGCACAGAAAGAATTTTTGGACTAACAAGTAGATGAAGGAACCTAGAAAGAATTTTTGCAGATTGCAGGTCCATCACTGTGATCCTAGTGTGCAGTATAGGAAAGGTTGGGGATCGTTTAAAAGAAAGTTACGATTGACACTGTGTTATAATTGCAGAAGATCGGGACATCTTTCTAAGGAATGCCCTGGTATAGGTCCTAGTTGTCTCTGTTGTAAAGCTATTGGCCATGAAGTTGAGGATTTCCCTAGAATGATTGACAAAGTTGAAAAGATGAACATGAGACTAGAAAACTATGAAGAAGGTCAAGGGACTAAGGATATGTTAGAGAACCAGAAAGAGTCAAAGACTATGTTATTATAGTTGAAATAAACATTGAATGATCACAAAGACATCAGTTTACCAGAGATCTTAAAAGAGAAACAACGCATAGAAACAAGAATAGGAGATTTTGATATAGAATGTGTCTTAGATGAGGAAACACGGGTGAATATCATGCCAGAAAGAACTTGGGAAATTTTTGGAAAGTCTGCTATGATACCTTCACTGGGAAGGATAGGTATTTTAAAGGAAATATGATAACTCTATGTGGAAGAGTTACTAAGGTACCTATGATTTCTCATGAAACATTGACCAAAGAAGAATTTGAAGTCATTAAGTTTGTTGAGAGAAGTTCCCCTTTCCCCCTTTTAGTAAGAAAGACTTGGATTGAGAAGGACCATATCAGAAAGAAAGCAGAGGAGGAAGCTACAAAACAGAAAAAGAAATAATTAAGGGACTTCATAGCTAGATAGATAGAGTGACTAATAGAAGAACAAAAGGATAAGTTGAAGCAATAGAGGGCTAGAGAATAAGCTGTCAAAGTTGAAATAACACAAGAAGGCTTAAAGAACCTTTCCATGCAGGAAAGAAGTGCATCCACCCTGTAAATAATTAGAGAATAGGTATTACCTTTGAACCCTTTGAAAGACCCTCAGCAGTGCAAAGTTACTACACTAAGAGAAGATAAGAATAAGAAAGGAAAGAGGAATCCAGAAAGTCAAATCACAGGAAAGAAGGCCAGAAAGATTAGTAAGAAGAAAGAAAAATTAGAAAAACTACAGGAAGTTCCAAAGAAGACTTCGCAGAAGGCAGACTTGCAGAACTTGAACCTTGCCAGAATAGCAGAACTGCGCAGAATGGGAATTCTCCATGGTGAAGTTATATGACCGTTAGAGGCATCCCATCCATTAGAATGACGCTCTGGAAAGGTTAGAAATGTATTTATTTCCAGAAATATCATCATTGGACTGTTGGGACCATGCCATAACAACCTGATTCGTATTGATTGAGGCATTCCTACCCATTTGAGGAATCCATTACGACGTTTCTTATTTAACCCGATGGATGTTGCACTGGGACCACTTTTTGCAAACTGAGATATCTGAGCTAATAGAGAATTGATTGCATATCATGTTGTGTTTTCTATAACTCGTCATTCATTTGATTACCTTGTCTGTCTATTCACCTACCTGATCTCCTTGATTACAAGTGTGAATTTCGGGCAAGCATAGCGCGCTAGATAAGTCTGTGGAGGTGATTTTGATAGACCTTGTGGATAAGAAAGTCATGTTTGTAGGAATACAGGCATCGTCAACTAGCGGATTGAAAGCATCCCCATCGAATTCATGACGTTCTATCCGCACTGCTAAGAAACGAAGAAAACACTGTGATGATCTAGATCAAGCGAAGCAGATCTAGTCGATCTTTCCAGACTACATCCCACCTTTGATGGTGAGGTTAACCATGACAGTGTCCTACATGATTTTGAATACACATTGATCACTACATACCTCTCGAAGGGGATACGTGCAGTTGGACCCCAGTCAAGACTGATCCCAGCTCTCAATATCAGTGACTTCAACCTCAGAGACTGGAAGAACTATGTGATCCTCGCGCCACATAGGTACCTGATGAATACGACTGGGAAGAATACCAAGATAGTTCCTCGGTCATGGATTAAGGATCTCCCGCGATCCACAATATTGAATGTGATGAAGATCCCCCACTTCAGCCAACATCAGGAGGTTAATGCTTGCGTTAAACTCCTCCTGTCATGCTATCATGGAGGTTATATTTGGTTAGATAGGCACATCATTGTGGATCTGACACTGATCCACTTGATCACGGGACTAAGTATGCAGGGATGAGAACCTCACCAGTTCTACCCAGGGAAGACGTCATATCGCTCCCTGGCCCAGCATATAAAATAAGACTATGGCGATGTAGAGAAGGGGAAGTAAGGCTACAAGGTATCCTCCATCCAGGATGGTGCAGTGCACCTTGATTTCCAACTGATTGTTGGAAATCTCATCAAAAAGAACCATCCGACACAATTCATAGGTTTCATAGTGGACCTCGCAGGGAAGTGCGTAGAAGGCATGCAGATGAACTAGGTGAGCTACCTCGTTAACGAGATGGAAAAGGACTGCCACGAAGCGCAAGATCAAGGGTATGAGTTTCACTTTAGTTGGCTATTGGTACTGATCGCATTTGTCACTTCAAAAATTCTAGAAGGACTAGCCTTCCCATAATTCAAGCCATCGGAGCCATTGGTCGCAAGGTTCTCCACCTTGTGGTATAAAAATGATATGGAGAAGCAGTGGAAGTCGAACGATGTATTCCATGCTTACTACCTACAACTGAAGCGTGCCATTGAATCATTCCCATGGATGACACCGAATACACTCCATCAATACAGGCCACTAGCGACGTTCTGCGTAGACTGACACTTCATCTACATCACCATGCGCAGGGATGAAAGTAAGGAGGAGTTGTAGTCCTACTATAAATTGACCGATGAAGACATGGAAAAGATCAATAAGGAATGGCTAGAAGAGTTCCTAGTATTGGTTTAAGATGCAGAACTCTTCAACCCTGACATTATCGAAAGTCCTTTGGTCACCCGGAATGAGTATGATGGACAGAGCAGTGCAAAGACATAGAAACTGATGAGGAGGACATTGCATCAGATGAAAGTAGGCCTGACTCACCTGCAAGAGGAGGAGGAGACAAAGTGAACCAAGAGGAAGGAGGGGAAGAAGGAGAAAATCAATACAAACGCGAAGCTACACCGCCGAAGGATCACCTCACCACAACAGAAGCATCGCAGAAGAGGAAGGTTTTCCCGGAGAAACCTTCGGTAAGAAAGAAGGTCTACGCGAATAAGCCTCAGTCACAGAATGTGCTCACAGTGGATGATATCGATCTCATCATCATAGTTGTAGAATATGCTTCATAGGATATCCTGCAGAGACATGAAGTGAAGCAAGAAACATTGTATGACAGATTAGAGAAGGATCTCAAACAAATCCAGCAAGCTATCCATTCGAGTTGTGCAATGCCTACTACATCATTTTCAGCAGAAAGTGTAGAATTGGTGGATGAGCCCACTATTGGCATAGGGGCAGACCGAGGGTTCAGCACTACAACAACGCACCAAAAAAACCCTAGCTATCGACCCTTTCGACAAAACCTGCGAAGCAGATGAAGTCTCCCCCGAGGTAGAGGCAGGGGTGGTTGCAAGACTAAGGTGTCTACAACCTTAGCTGGGACACAGATATGTGATTATAACACTTAGGAATCACCTAGCCTAAATTACTCATCAATATTCAACCCTCATGATACTTCACAGATAGCATAGAGCATCGCAGTATGTACTTAGCTCTAAGATAATTCAGCACTTAGCCACAACAAGATAGGTTAGATTCGGCAGATCAAGCATTAAGCATCTTACATACCAGATCTAACATTCATTCATATCTCAGAAGAAAAAAGCATAAATAGATATATATAAACACATCAAATAACTTAGAAAATAAAGAGACAAACACATCAGGTCAAGGCACAGAGCACAACACACACATTTACCATGGTTCACCCCCTCCTTGGGGCTACGTCCACAAAGTCTTCTTCTTTATTAGCTTTAGTTAATTAGGTTACAACACATAGCCATCCTAATCCCTCTTTGCATAGGACAGAATATCTGTGCAGCTCGCTAGATCCTTCTTCCTTGCACTACAGCACAAAGCCTTCTACAGTCTCTCACAGGGACTTGCACTCGGCTCTGCAAGCCTTACATAAAATACACAAAGCCTTGATCACACAAATTCAACCCTTGGAACTTAGCCTACATCACATAGATATATCATCCACTCCCTCCCTATATGGCCTAGACATCTATATATATATACAAAATAGGCCTAAACATGGGTAAACCCATGGGCTGACATCCCAATCCCATTACATTATCCCTAAAAACCCAAAAAGGTCCCAAAAAGGGATCTAGCTTCCAAGATTTCCGCTTCGCGTTGTGCTCCATCTTTGAAAAGCTGTCGAAGTCCCAAAAATGGTCAAATATGACCAAGTGTTCCTCAAAACTTGGTCAAGGGCCAACAGGCCCCCAACACTCACATGTGACTCGTCCCGAGTCACTCAGGTCTGGGTAACTTTGCCTCAAAGGTATCGATCTTGGATCAATCTTCTTCGACTTGTCTCTGTGCTACTACTTATTGCTTAGCAAATTCCTGAACAACCACTTCGCTGATAGGTCCTTCTAGTTGTTGCTCGACTATAGCAACTACTTGTTCTAGTAGTGTTCCTTGGCCTTCAATTTCTTCAAACAGTAGGTAGGTCGCCTCCTAGCTCGGTTGGAGTTTCTGGGTGACTTCCATCACTCTTTTCTATGTGGTAAGAACGAGTTGTTGGGTAGTGCATTGTTCCTGGGATATCTTCATCCTCTTGATGGGTGACAGGAGCTTGAGTTGCGCCTGTACTGTATCGGCGTGTTGATTTTCTTCCTAGAGTTGGGACTCCAGCTTCTTCAACTCTGGGTCTTCAGATAGTTGTTCATATATCTGCACACTTTTGCTACTTAGTTGTTTACATTATGTAGAAAGTGTTTTAATCCTCTCAATTGTGCTCTGAGCATTCAATTCTCGTTGGTCGCGCACTTCTTGTGGAGTCTGTGGTATGGTCTGAAGCTCTAATTCCATGACGCTTTGTTGAAGTTGTTGAATGACTTCAGCCAGCTTCGTCACTTGGCGCTCTATGGGATCTTTGGCCTTCTGCTCTAAGCCAGTCACAGAGCAGTCGACGGGGAGGCTTGCACTCCTCCCGTCGATGATTCTTGGACTCCAGTGGATATTCTTCTTTCTGACATGACTCTCTTAGTCATTAAATCGAGAAGGACCTCTGTGACGGATTCCTCAAGTTTGGTGAGCTCATCGTACATACACACTCGGGAAAGATAATCGGGGTCACGGTGATCTTAAAATGTTGCACTAGGATGAACAATCTACTTGCAATGGTCCCTGTAGACAATCACTAGTTCTGCGGGCTTCGATTTTTCAGTTGGAAAAAGTGTTCTTCGGGCACGACGTGGCGAGATAAATAGGAAATTTGTCAACGATCTGCTTGCAACGGGTATGAAGCTTTCAGGAATGTTGATCCATCTGTTATGGAATGCTCCAATGGTCTGATGGTGATCCTTTAATGATTTTTTTTCTGTTCAGGGCGGAAGTCGAATGGGTGTATCGGTCCAACGGCTATATTGCTTCGCCATGGCGAAGTGTCGTATGTCGTTGTTCTGAGATCCCGGCGAAGCTCAATACCTACGATTTTTCCTTCTCCAAAGTTTCCTCTGGAATCTTCTGTAACTTTTCAATCCTAGCTCTCTT
Organism: Picea sitchensis; assembly: GCA_010110895.2. Classification (NCBI taxonomy): domain Eukaryota; kingdom Viridiplantae; phylum Streptophyta; class Pinopsida; order Pinales; family Pinaceae; genus Picea; species Picea sitchensis. Next base: position 31,561 of record SNQJ01S0043054.1, on the reverse strand, counting down.
CTTACTTAGCTTCCTAGCCTTCTTCCTAGTGAGCTTCGTCTCGGTCATCCTTTTTCCATTTTTATTATTATCTTCTCTCGACATAGTCACTTCGCGATGTTGAGATTCTTTCTTCATATCCAAGGGTAATACACCTTCATCATATGGATTAGGTATTTCGGTCTTCTGTGGTTCCTCTAATGCTCTTATATCTTCGACATCCAAGTCCCTGGTGTTTAATAGCTTAGATCCGTTCTCTTGTTCTTCCATCAAGTAGGCGATCCTTCTAGTCATAAATTCCATGAGTTCTTTCTTCTTCTGTTCTAGGGCTTCCTTTTTTTCGTTTCTTCGGATCTGGTCTTTTTCAATCCAAATATTTTCTAACAAAGATGGAAATGGGGCATAGTCCTCAATAAATTTGATAACTTCGAATTCTTCCTCTGTCGAAGCTCCATGGGTACTCATAGTTATCTGGGTAATCCTGCCACATAGGGTTACCATTTTTCCTTTAAACAACCCTATTTTTCCTAGTGAAGGAACCATAGATGGCCTTCCTAGGGTTTCCCAAGTACTTTTTTTCATAATTTTCATATGTGTTCCCTCATCCAGAGCACAGTCAATGTCGAAGTCTCCTATTCTTACTTCGATTTTCTCCTTTTCTTTGAAGATCTCTGACAAACTGGCATCTTTATGTTCATCCAGGGTTTCTTTCATTTTTAGCAATATAATCTTTGATTATTTCTGGGGTTCTTCTTTAATCTTAGTCTCTTGATCTCCTTCAGTGATTTCTTGCTCCATATTCATCTTTTTAAGTCTAGCAATCATTTTAGGGCAATCCAGTACTTCATGGTCCATAGCCTTACAACATAGGCAAGTAGGGTTTCTCCCAAGGTATTCCTTAGTAAGATGTCCTGGTCTTTTGCAACTGTAACAAAGAGTTAATCCTCTCTTTCTCTTAAATGATCCCCAACTTTTCTTGTACTGCTTTCTAGGGTCATAATGGCTAGCCTGCAAAAATTTCTTTCTAGGATCCTACATCCATTGGTTAGTCCAAAAATTATTTCTATGCATAGGCATAACATATCTTTCATTATTCTTATCAGATCTATTCATGTCAAACGTTCTTTCATCTAATAATGCCCTAGTTTTCAAGTTAGGACAAAATCTATCATGCATACCTAAATCCATGCTTTAGAAACAAAAATTTTCACTTCTTTTACTTCTACAGGGCACAAAGCTTCCAAATCTAAGAACTTTTAACTATTCTTACCTTTATCGGAGAACAGAGCCTACAGATCTTACTTCTTTTCTTCAGTATCAACCTCTTTTCTTGCATATCTGACTTCTTTCCTTCAGATATGTCCTTCCTTCTTCAGCACATAGCTTTTCAGATCAAGTGGATCACTGTGCACTAGGGCATAGATCCATGCACAGAGCTTCCATAATTGTAGGACGAATCTTTTCACAAAGCTTCTTCTGCTCAGTTCCCAGCAATCACAGTTTCAGGTCCCGGCAACGGAACCATTTTTTGGAACAGGGGCAGACCCAAGGTTCAATGCTACAACATCGCACCAAAAAAACCTTAGCTACCAACCCTTTTGGCAACACCTGCAAAGCAGATGAAGTCTCACCTGAGGTAGAGGCAGGGGTGGTTGCAAGACTCAGGTGTCTGCAACCTTAGCTGGGACACAGATCTGTGATTATAACACTTAGAAATCACCTAGCATAGATTACTCATCAATATTCAACCCTCATGGTACTTCGCAGATAGCATAGAGCATCGCAGTATGTACTTAGATCTAAGATAATTCAGCACTTAGCCACAACAAGATAGGTTAGATTCGGCAAATCAAGCATTAAGCATCTTACATACCAGATATAACATTCATTCATATATCAGAAGCACAAATCATAAATAGATCTATCTAAACACATCAAAGCACTTAGCAAAGAAAGAGATGAACACATCAGGTCGAGGCACAGAGCACAACACACACATTTACCGTGGTTCACCCCCACCCTGGGGCTACATCCACAAAGTATTCTTCTTTATTAGCTTCAATTAATCAAGTTACAATACATAGCCATCCTAATCCCTCTTTCCATAGGACAGAATATCTGTGTAGCTCGCTAGATCCTTCTTCCTTGCACTATAGCACAAAGCCTTCTACAGTCTCTCACAGGGACTTGCTCTCAGCTCTGCAAGCCTTACATAAAATGCACAAATCCTTGATCACATAGATTCAACCCTTGGCACTTAGCCTACATCACATAGATATATCATCCACTCCCTCCCTATATGGACTAGACATCTATATATATACAAAATAGGCCTAAACATGGGTAAACCCATGGGCCGACATCCCAATCCCATTACACTATCTCCAAAAACCAAAAAAGGACCCAAAAATGGGTCTAGCTTCCACGATTTCTGCTTCACGTTGCGCTCCATCTTTGACAATCTGTCGAAGTCCCAAAAATGGTCAAATATGACCAAGTGTTCCTCAAAACTTGGTCAAGGGCCAACACCCACCCAATTGCGAAGGCTAGCAGATGAAACCGAAGCTCAACTCCGTCGAGTCCAAGAAGAAAAGGAGCAGGCCATAGAGACCTTAAAGAAAGAAAAGGAGGAGTTCCTAGAGAAACTTGAAGTTGCACAGAAGGAGAAAAATGAAATTCAGACAAAGTTGGAGCAAAACAATGCAAATATACATGAAGAAAAAGACCAACTGTTCGCAGAGCATATTGCGATCAAGGAGGCAGTAAATAGAGCACTTCACTCTGTGTCGGGCTTGGCACAAGAGGAACCAGAGTCATCTGAGATGAAAGTGGGGAATCTCATTGAGGCCATTCAGCAGCTTCAAGTAAAGGTAATGGAGCTAGAAATCCAAGTAGTACCTAGCACTCCACAAGAAGTGTGCGATCAGAGGGAAGAAGCTGCCAGGAACACAGTGGAAAGAATTAGGGCACTCACCTTAGAGTGTAAACAACTAAGTGATCGAAGTGTGTCGACCTAAAAGCACCTTGTAGAAGATCTAGAGTTGAGGAAACTGGAGGCACAACTCCAAGAGGTGAAGCAACAGGCATCCACAGTACAAGAACAGAAGAAGTTGCTTACTATTGTTGAGAATATGAAGAGGTCGCAGGAGCAGTGCGCAGTCCAGCAATAGTATACTTCTATCCAGAGCAAGGTTATGGAAGTGACAGAGAGACTCTAATCGGTGCAAGACGAATCTTGGATGATTTTTGAATAATTTGAAGGACAAGGATCGCAACTAGACCAATTGGTTGCTACAATGGAACAGCGCCTGGAAGGGCCTATCACCGCGCAATTAATTCAGGAGTTTGTCGATTAGGAAGCTCTAGCAAAGAAACAATTCTAGGAAGCTCAAGCTAATCTTGAGGCCTTCGAAGTAGCCCTGCCCATATCTGAGTGACTCAGGACGAGTCACAGGTGAGTGTTGGGGTCATGTTGGCCCTTGACCAAGTTTTGAGGAAACATTGGTCGTGTTTGACCATTTTTGGGACTTCGATAGGATGGTCGAAGATGGAGCGCCCAAGCGGAGCTGAGATCGCGGGATTTCACCTATTTTGTGGAATTTTAGGGATTTTAGGGTTTATGTAATGGGTATGGGATGTCAGCCCATGGTTTTACCCATGTTTAGGCCGTTTTGTAATGTATAAATAAGTAGAGAGGACTTAGAGTGAAGCTTGTCTAAGTTGGCTTCATGCAAGAATATGTAAAAGGTGCTAGCTAAGTGTTGTATTGAGTTGTTTTGGCTCAATGCAAGTAAGTGTAAGAGGCTTTGTGGACAGACTATGTAAGGATTTGTGCTAATAAGGAGTTGGCTCTATGCCTTGACTTGATTTTGGGAAGGAGAATCTGGCAGGTTGCACACAGATCTCCTATCCTCTGCGGAGTGGCACTCAGTGGATTTGTGCACAGGAGCGAAAGAATGTAGAAATATTTAAGATTAATAAATAAGAGAAGAAGAAGTTGGTGGACATATCCCCACATTGGGGTGAACCACGTATATCCTGTGTTCTGATGTGCTTTGTGCAATATTTCTCATGTTGTTTATGTGTTTATCTTCTTAGTGCACTGATATTGATGTATGATAGATATATATGTGGATGCTTAGTGATTTATGATATTTGATTTTTAGATCTAAGTAAATTCTATGTGCTAGGTGATCAAAAATACTTGATCTTGGTTACTACTATGTTGATCTGTAATTAGGGTTTAATCTGCGATGTGAATGGGATTTATGAACTAATGCATATTGATTAGCTAAGTGTTATGTTAAGTATTGTAATCACATATCTATGTCCTAGCTAGGTTGTAGACACCTGAGTCCTGCAACCCCCCGCCTCTACCTCGGGTGAGACTTCATCTGCTTCGTATGTGTTGCCGAAAGGGCCGGTAGTTAGGGTTTTGTTGATGCACTGTCAAAGCGTTGAACCCTGGGTCTGCCCCTATGCCAACAGCATGAAAGGTTCTCTATGAAGGACATGGATCCACTTCATTTCTTTCTTGGGCTTGATATTAGTTAGGATGCTTTAGGCATAAAAAATTCTCAAGCTAAGTATGCCATAGATCTTCTGGATAGATTCCACACAACAGACTATAAGTCTTCACCTACACCCTTCTTATCTGAGATTAGAATTGAGGATGGAGGGGATACACCATTAGTGGACAACACTTTGTATCAACAGTTGATGGGGAGTCTTATGTATCTCACCCACACCCGTCCAAAAATATCATATGTAGTAGGAGTAGTTTCTAGATACATGCAGGAGCCCTTATGATATGCATTAGAAGGATGCCAACCACATCCTCAAATATGTTAAGGGAACCATGAGTTATGGGATTCACTATTTAGTTGGTTTTACATTGGATATCATATGCTTCACAGATTCAGATTGGGTTGGCAATGGCACAGATCACAGGTCCACTTCCGGGTACACTCTCAGTTTGGGGTCAGGCCCTATTTTTTGGTCAAGTAAGAAGAAATTAGCTATTTCCTTATCTTTCGCATAGGCTGAGTATATAGGAGTAGTCAACTATGTCATTAAATCACTTTGGATTCAGCACTTCCTTACCGATATTGGTATCCAGTTTCACTTTCTGACTATCATATGATGTGACAATCATAGTACACTGATATTTTGTAGAGATCCAATACAGCGACAATGAACCAAACACATTGAGGTCCACATGCATTTCATCAGAGATCTAGTACATGACATGACCATTGATATGCAATTTTTTCCTTCCTCTGAATAGGTTCTTGATATCTTCACCAAGACCAGCACTGAGAAAAAGTTTCAAACTTTGTAGGATCATCTTAAAGTGAAGAACATGGTTTCCTAGCAGCTACCTTTTCTTCTTTTGATGAATTGTCCTTTGAGGGGGGGTTTTGTTCCTACGTGGTTTTCCCTCTTTCCTCATTTTTATCCATTGTTCATTAGTTGCATTGTACATGAGTACCTATTATGGCCTAGTAGCAGGGACTCCTTTTTACTCCATAGTGATGTTCAAGGGGGGTGTTGGAGAAATTTGTATTTTTGACACACTAGTTCAGTGGGAGTTAACTTACTAGTTCTATTTTAGACTTTCTATTTCGGCCATCACTGTTATGCATGCATGCATTCCTAAGGAAAGCTAACTACTTGATTGATTTTCTTAATTATGGAATTTTATGTCCTATATGAGTGTGTATCGCTCATTCATTGTATTAATCATTCAATCATTGATCGACTCATTGAAGTAGTGTGAATATATTTTCTCATTCTTCCATATTGAATATCTCATCCTTTCTTGATAAGCTTTGTTTGTAATTTATTTAGCTAGATATCCTATGCAGGTTTCGATAAAACATTGACACTAGCCCCCTTCCATTTGGTACCAAAGAACACATGGATTTGGAGATTCCTTCAGGTTGGAGCCTGAAAATCAGGGGGTTGGAGCCAGAGAATTCAGGGAGTAGTATCTTCCTTCAGGTTGGATCATATAAATAGGGGGTCATATCCTCCTTCCAGTTGCATCTGGAGAATTAGGAAGTTGGTGCTTCCAATGAATGTAATCTTTGATATAAAAGAAATAATTTTGTGGTTTTCTCCCGTTGGGGTTTCCATGTAAATTCTAGTGTACTGAGTACTTGATGTGATGTTGTTGATGTGATACTTCTTATTTTTATATTATCATGATATATTGATGATACATTGATGATATACTATTGATTAAGTTGAATTTTATATATTGTGGTTAAAAGTGGTAAAAGTGTTCATACCAATTCATCCCCCCCCTCCCCCCCCTCTCTTAGTATTCCAACATAGGTCATAATTTGTAGAGCTTACTCCATCTAAAATGATCATATGTGGAATTAAAATTGTGTAAAAATAGTAGGCCATTATTTACAAAAGTTGGTTTCATAGTTTACAATTTTCCAGTGGCATGCTAGTGTTACAAAAAAAATCACTTGCTCCTGGAAATCATTATTACAGTTCCAGCTTCTTCAAAATGTTCAGAAGACAACTTTCAGTGTTCATTTTCAGATCATCGTGGAAGATAGAAAAACCTACAATCAGTCCAAATGTCCAACGTCTTCCTTTCCACATCATGCATCCAATATAAAACCAAAGTATTTTTCCTCTCATATCAACACACATCAAGAAAGCCAGAGTTCAACATTTGTCTCTCAAACCATCATCCATAAGGAGGAGGTAAATTTGGGTAAGCAATTTATATTTTTGGGTAGTCATATAACTTGGGAATTCATGCACATAAAATTATTGAAGCTTTTCATATTTACCATACCTTCATTTCCTTACAGTTTATCTCCATATCCTTTCACATTTCATATTTCATTGTCTACCCATCGTCATCCATCTCCCTGTGGAATTGATGACTTTGAAAAATCCAAGTGTAAAAAAATCCTTTCCATTTAGGTCTTCTATCATTTATGTCAGATTCTGTAGTAAAACGTCACTCAAATATCTAGGTCTCATATATGAAATATATCACCAAGAATGGGAAAAATCCAATTTGCCACAATCTGATTTAATTAGAATTCAAGTTCTTATATTTTGTTCATCCTTGCCTTGCCAAAGAAAAAAAACTAATCATATAATGCAGAGGGATTGAAGACTATATATCATACCCGAACACCACCTCCTATGTATATTTTTTTCATGAGGACATGCAATGATTTAAGTGTGGGGGGGGGATGTTGGGCCTCAGAATTGACACATTTTACAATTCCATTCAGTCATTTTTCACTTTCTTTACCTTTAATACCCATTCCTTTTATCACTCATATTTATGAATTTGTCCATTTCTACCATATATGAGCTTTACATGGAATATGTACAATAAAATGGTTGATTTCCCATGCTTTGATGATTACTTAGGGTAATTATTGTGGTTTCCTAACTTATTTGTGAAATTCAGTAGTTAATGCCAGTTCTGGTAGCCAAAATTTCCACGTCATTTCTAAACAGATAAAGAGGAATCTAGAAAATATAAAAATGGATTTTGTGCATAATAGGGTAATTTAGGTGGCAATTGTGGAAAATACACAAAAAGTGCAAGATAAGGGGCGTATGGTTGAGATTTTGAAAACTGGTCATATTGGTAACTAGCCTGCAATTCCTGTAACTAAGTGGTTTAACCAAGTTGTGGCCCATATCCACAAATTTGGGCACATGGATCTCATGGAGAATGATGTAAGTATCCTCTTTAAACAACCTTAGACTAAATCCAAGATTTGATGGTGAAGAGATCCACATATTTGGGATCTAATATTTGTTAGTTGCAGATCCACTTGTTTAGGATCTGATCTCATCTTGTTGTAACTCTTTTTTCCTTTTGTGAAGGAGAAGCTATATATATAAATATGAGAGGATATCATTCAGATTATATAGTTAGATATTTGGATAATAGAGGAGAGAAGGGAGTTACATATTGCAGAGAAAGATCATTGTAATCATTGTAATCCTTTGATGTTGGAATAAAGAGATTATTGTTGCAGATCAAGAGTTCTATATTGTATCCTTTCTTGGTAGTATATTCAAAAAGAGGCAGGGCTCCCTCTCTCTAGTATATGTTGCCCAAATAGTTTCATTTTTGTTGTGTGATGTTATTTCAGAAGTTTCTCATTTCATTTCTTATTCATTTCTTTATGTTTTTTTTATTTCTGTAATTGTGGGTTTCCCTACAGAGTTAGGAATTGGAGACTAAATTTTATCATGATCACAAAACCAATTGATACTCTTGATATCAACCAAAGCAATGTGGTTAATGACTGAAATATAAGTCCAGTGACCAAATTGAACTTATAGCATTTCATTTATGCAAGTGTGACCCATCGAGTGTGGTGTGCATCAAAGATCTGAATGTTTGCTAACCCTAAGAATCCAAAAGATAGTTGAGAATCTATAGGACTAGAACCTACAACATAATATACTCTGATTTTAATTCCTATTCTTTAGTGATTTTTATTTACAAGTTTGATTAAGCTACGAGAATTAGTGGATCCGTGAAGTAGCTAAATGATTATTGTAACAGAGCTCGTGTATCCTTGACTCTAATTCCTGGAAATGTATTATCAAACAAAGAAATTTTGATTCAACTTGCTTAGCTTAGAGTTAGTTTCCTACTCTTGCATATATTTTTTTGGCATCTCACAATCTTACGAGCTCCCTAGTTGATAATTTAATGTAAAGAAATTTAAGTAATCGAATCACCTAACAGTTATATTTCCACCTTATGAAATGCACATGCCCATTTACTAGACTAGGATGATGATTTATTCTGGGATTATAATTTAGCGGGGGGTGATTACTTAAGCAAGTTGGGGTACGCATATCTTGATGTATCGGGGGACTTTCAACCCCTTTGGTAGCATAACAAACTATGGAATATTTGAGGTTCATTGAAAAGTATTATGCTATTCTAGTTCGCACTAATGGGGAAAGTAGTGACGTGGGAAAGAATTCAAATGCGCAATAAGCACAGGATAGGTATGTGTTATCTATGCAAAGAACATGAAGAAACAAACTAGCATATATTTTTGGACTATCCATACTCCCTTCAGGTGTGGAGGGAAATTGAAAGCAGTTGGGCCTTGATCATCTCTCAAACAAAGATTCGATTGAGGATTGTTTTTGTGAGTTCTACTCGTATATGGAGTTACGGTTGATGAAATTTATTATAATCCTAGTTTTTTGGGGCATCTGGCTTGCCATGAATTCCAGGATCTTTGACAATTCTAATCATTCATACTTCAAAACTTCTTAGCAGGCTTTGGGTTTGTTGGAATTTGTAGTATTCCAGTTATAAAATAGTATGCAGAACAGAAATAATTATCTAGAAATGGAAGAGAAACAATGATATAACCATAACAATACCACAATAACACGAGAATAATACTAGAATAATGCCAAAAAGAACACTTTGATTACTGAGAGCAATGTTCACTTTCCTCTTAGATGGGGCAACCTCTAGCAGAGAGGATCTCTATTACAATAATATCCAAGAAAAAACTTATCATACCCTCTATTCCTATTTATACTAAATCTATCTATCCAAAAGACCAATTTAGAGGAAGATCCTTCTAGAAGCGGAAGATTTTATTAGGTCTTCTTATATTTGACTTATTCATCCTTATTGCTAGGCCTTATTAATATTAACCTTTATTACATGGAAATATATTATTCTACCCACTTGAGGGGTTAGGTAGTTTAGGTCCCTAACATGCCCTCCCCCTTAGAATTATCCTTATCCTCAAGGATTGAGATGAGGAAATTGTTGCAGAATGTTAGCGGTATCCTAGGTGGCATTTGATGGATTTGTATCTTTCCATTGAACTAACACTTTCTTTATGGTACACTGACGAAGATGACACTCTCACTGGTCCAAGACTATTTGTGGCTGCAACCAGATGGATCCTTATTCATCCAACTTGGGAAGGTTGGTTTGCTTTTGGAACTTAGTTCCAATCACCTTCTTTAAGAAAGAGACATGAAAAACAAGATGGAGCTTAGAATGATTGGGTAAAGGTAACTGATAGGCCACATGTCCAACACACTTGAGAGCAGTATAAGGACCATAAAATTTGGGTGCCAATTTCTGACAATGTTCGGCCTTCAGTGAAGTTTTCTTATAAGGTTGCAGCCTAAGAAATACCTGCTCTCCTTCAAAAAAAATTTGTTCTGAGTGAAATTGTTCGACATGTTTCTTCATGCAATTTTGAGCCATGACCAAATTATCTTTGAGGGTACGGAGAATAGCCTTCCGGACTATAAGTGTTTGGTCAACTGCCTGGACCTTCGATACACCTGGCATGTAGGAGAGAACTGAAGGTGGATTTTGGCCATATAATTCTTCAAAAGGCATCATGTTAGTAGTTGTATGGTAAGAAGTGTTGTACCACCATTCAGCTAATGGTAACCATTAAGCCCATTGATTTTTCCTTTCAAAGGAAAAACACCTCAAATAAGCCACCAAACACTTATTGACAACTTCAATTTGACCATCAGTCTGGGATGATAGGCGGTGTTGAGATGCAATTGGGTGCCCTTGAGTCTGAACAATTCTTTCCAAAAAATGTTGGTGAAAGTGGGATCTCGATCAGAAACAATAGAATGGGGCATGCCATGAATCTTGAAGATATGATCCATGAAATTTTGAGCCATAGTTGATGTGGTAAATGGTTGTTGAAGAGCACAGAAATGAGCATACTTGGAACGACAATCCACAACCACCATGATGATGGACTTATTTCCTGATTTAGGTAATCCCACAATAAAATCCATAGATATGTCCCTCCAAATAGTGGGTGGAATCAGAAGCGGTTAGAGTGTGCCAGGGGGTTTGATGGTTTCTCATTTGTTGCATTGACAAACATCACATTTTTCTACAAAACTGTGAATGTTCTTTTTCATACCATCCCATAAAAAATAACGTTTGACCTTATCATAGGTTTTGGTAAACCATGAATGCCCAGCTGTGGGAGTAGAATGAAGCTCAGAAAGCACCATGGATTTAATTTGTGACTGTTTACTTAAATACAAATGACCGTTGTAGTGAAGTTCATCATTGTGCCAAGAGTACCCTGGGGAAACTAGAAAGTTGGCTTTCAATTGTTGGATCATATGTGATATTTTAGGATCATGTAGCCATTCTTGGTGCACATCTTGGAGCCAATATGGTACAATGAAGGAAAGGGAAAAAAGGGACCCTTCATCTTCATATTTTCGAGAAAGCGTCAGCAACCGCATTTTATTTTCCTTTCTTGTAAATGATCTCATAATCATAACCAAAGAGCTTAGTTACCCATTTTTGTTTCTCTAGGGAGGAAGGTCATTGCTCTAGAAAATACTTGAGGCTTTGATGATCTGTCTTAATTTGGAAGCATTTCCCCAGGAGATAAGGGTGCCAGAGATCCACTACATGCAGAATAGCCAACATTTCCTTTTCATAGATTAATTGTCCCTAATGGCGTTCTGGTAATTTTTTGCTAGTAAAGGCCAAAGGTCTTCTTTCTTGCATAAGGATAGCTTCAATTCCTCTGCCTGAGGCATCACATTCGAGGACAAAGGTTTTTGTGAAATCAGGAAGGGCCAAGACCGGAGTAGTACACATAGTTGCCTTCAAATCTTGAAAATCATGATCTGTTGTGAGATTCCAAGTGAAAGAATTATTTTTAAGGAGATCATTGAGAGGGGCCGCAATCTTCCCATAATTCTGAACAAACTTGCGATAATAGTTGGTTAAACCCAAAAAACCATGCAAGCTTTTGATAGTCTTGGGGAGATTCCAATCCTACATTACTTCAATCTTTTTAGGATCCACTTGGACACCAACCTTTCCAACAATTGACCCAGGTACTCTACTTCTGAGTCTCCAAAGGCATATTTAGACCATTTGAGGAAAAATTGGTGCTACGAGAGTAGATGGAGAATTTGATCCACGTGGGAAAGATGAGAATATCATCAAAGAAAAATAAGACAAAATGATGGAGAAAAGGACAGAAGACATGATTCCTGAGGCTTTGGAAGGTGGAGGGGGAATTACACAGGCCAAAGGGCATGACCAAAAAATCATAGTGACCCTCGTGAGTTCGAAAGGCAGTCTTGGGTATGTCATCTTCTTGCATACGTATCTGGTGGTATCCAGAACATAGATCACATTTTTTGAAGTACTTAGCACCACTCAGATCATTCAAGAGATCATCAATGAAAGGAATGGGGAACTTGTCCTTGATGGTGAGCTTATTGATGGCACTAAAGTTAGGACACATGCGCCAAGTACCTTTTTTATTAAGTACCATGACCACAGGGGGAATAATTAGGGTTGGTACTGGGGGGGATAACACTCTCTTGGAGCAATTCCTGCACTATTTTCTCAATTTCATTCTTTTGGGCAAAGGGGTGACGATAAGGGTGAACATTGGGAGGAAGACTTCCAGGAACAAGGGGAATGGAATGATCATGAACACCACAAGAAGGAGGAATTCCCTGAGGAGTGTAAAAAATAGCTTGATGTGTGGAAAGGATGGCTTAGAGGTCAAGATGCACAGAGGGTGTCTCAACGGCTTGAATAGAATGGAGTTGAGAAATGATACTAGAGTGGCCTTTCTTGAGGATCTTTTCCATATGATGGGAACTAATGATCTCAGGAGAACCAGCTGTGAGACCTTAAATTGATACCTTTGTACTTATTATTGGAATTGCATGGTTAATTCCTTAAAATCCATAAGAATGGGACCCAAAGTGTGTAACCATTCAACACCTAACATACTGTCACAACCTCCCATGTCAATGGAAAACATATGAGATTTCAGTTGGTAATGTCCAATTTAAAGATGAACATTTTCACAATGCCCACCACATTTCATGGACCCACCATTGGCTATCATGATTTGAAAATTATTGACAGCACAAATATAGAAATTGGTTTCCTGGGCAATGCGACGATGAATAAAATTGTGGCTGATACCACTGTCAACAAGGATGATGGCCTTCTTATGCCTAATGTAGCTAGTGAGGGAATGCAAGGAAATAAGCGGGTCAACTTCAAGTGGGTCAGCAGGCTCCTGGGTGGCATCGGGAAGGGAGGGTTCTTCAACAAGAGGAACTGTCACATCCTCTTTAGGAACATCTTCGGAAATGGCCATAAATAGTTGTGTTTCCTTACACTTGTGCCCCAGAAAATATTTTCATCATAATTATAGAAAATACCCTTCAGTTGGTGTTTAATCATTTCATCTCTAGTTAGTTTATGTACCTTGAGGGGAGTGACAGGGGGGTTAGGATTAGTGGGTCGAGGGCGAGGAACAAAGGGGGTTTTTTGTTATGGGAAAAAACAACTTGTTGGGCCTATTTAGCATGTTGAGTATCTTCCAACAAAGTTGGAGGGTGGGCCATGAGAACCTCGGATCAGATTTCATCCTTGAGACCACTGATAAAGCATTCAAGGAAGAACGCATTTAGCATTCCCTCTGTTCGAAAGGCCAAATGCTCAAAAGAAGTGATGAAATATTCCATTGTGCCTGACTGTTTCAACTTGGTCAAACGACTGAGATAGTGGGTATCAGTATCAAAGAGGGCATAGAGCTCAGCAACAAGATGGGTCAAGGCAATATACCCATGACGTGAATTTTTTCACCATTGCCAATGTTCAGGATCTAGATAAAGGACATCATAGAGAAATTTGGCCAACTCATCAGTAATACCATGCAGAGAAAAATAATTATCCATTTGAGTGACCCAACCTGTAGGATCAGAGCCATCAAATTTATTGACCTCTATGCGGGGAATATGGTGTTCACGATGAAATGATTTGGATTGAAAATGTGTAGACTGGGAGGAATCAACAACATCGGGTTGGTCTGATGAGGAAGGACCCATAGGGAGGTTATGTTATCACTCCAAGAGTCACTCCCAGACTACAAATGAGAGTAATCTTGGTAACATAGAAATGTAAATGTATTAAAATAGTTTGAATAGGTGGATTAACAAGAGAAGAGTAAAAAGGAGGGCATCAGACTGCTGCAAATACATTCCATTGGGCATGAAGTCACAACATCCTATAGATCAAAGGAAATCAAGTCACCTACCATACAAAACACTTATGCAAAGATGGATAGAAGAATAGAAGGTAAACAAAGAGAATAATAACCACATAACAGAGATCCTTTCTGTAATATAGATTGAAGAGTTGTTGAACAATAATATGTTATTAACAAGCAATTACCACATATCCTTTGCAGCTCATGAATTCATTAACCAAAGGCATCTTTTGATCTTCAAAATCTGTAAATATTACTCAAGAAATATGACAAGATAGAATGATAACAAATAACACAAATTCTGATAAGAAACTCTCATGAATATTTAATGGCAGAAACGCTAATTACAACAGGCCCTCAGGCTCACAATTGAGCAAATAAACTATTCCTCTAGCTCTCTCCTTTCTTGGATCATGAATCCAACCTCCACTCCTCAAGAGATCTCCTTCCTTAAATAGAAAATAGCATCCAAATAACCTTAGGAGGTCGAATCCAATCTCCTCCATTGGATTCTAAGCCTTCGAGATAGGTGACAACAATCAAAGAGACAAAAATCCAACAAACTACTAATTTTCAGGAATTTGTTGGAAGTCATTAATAAACTGTTTCCACCTCATGCATGAGGGATTTGATGGAGATAAATATTAGGTCCAGGTGTCCCTTGACATCTAACTGATCCTTGATAATCCATTTGAATCCTCCTTGATAGGTGGCAACCTCCCAACAAGGCGAATATCAAAACTGTGACCGCTACAGGAAATTAGGTAGCGTCGTTGTAAAACAGTTTGTAGCGCCACTTCTATGTCTAATATATCTCAAACAATAACACATTTTGAAATAATAAGAGATATTTTTGTTATGTGAAATTTTATGAACAAAAACCTCCTCCAGTTTTCAAAAATAGCTTCTCAATTGTTCATAATCCAAGTTTAAAGTTAGTGACTCAAAACTGGTAAAATAACTTTGTACAATTTGTTTTCTGCCAGAATTTAGGTAGTGCCCGCCTGTGTGTCTATGTGCAATTAAGTAGCATAAATCCATGGGTGATTTTGATGCTTAGAAACTTGTGAGAGTGTTTTCAATTCTTGGTCTTGACACTTGGCACCTTAACCAATCTTGTGCTAACATAGGCTCCATGGGGGATATAGTCCTCCCTGTGAGGCTCTAAGAACTCTTGTAGTTTCAGTGCCTTATCCTTTGGGCTTGTGGAGTCACGCTCTGATGCATCATGTTGAAGACAACATACTGACAACTTATATAACCCTACTTTCAAACAGAAATCAAACACACCTACTCTTGATGGAGATTATTTATGTACAAAACCTAAGCTAATTGACTTTTACAATGGGCTAGGTGAAGGCAAACTTCCACCAAAGTCATTCAAGAAACTTGCTGACATGAGTCTTTATAATGCCAATGATTGAAAGCAAACAAAAGGAATATGACAATGGTTTGAAAAAATTTCCTTTATCTCCTCTGACTGTTGCTGACACAATAAAGTTTACAGGTTCCAAAACATTTGAGAAATACAACTCCATATACACCCCTACAGGGTCATAAAAATGGTGACAAAACACATCGGACTGATATCATATTTCTTTTTCCACTTCAAGTTGCTTACTATAAACTGTGGGTACAAGTGGAAGAAGGATTGATGTAGGTGGTTGTTGATCCACTGATGACTATTGATTTACTTTTGGCTATAAAAAGAAGGGCATCAGACTGCTGCAAATACATTCCATTGGGCATGGAGTCACAACATCCTACAGATCAAAGGAAATCAAGTTGCCTACCAGACAAAAAGGCTTATGCAAAGATGGATAGAAGAATAGAAGTTAAAAAAAGAGACGAATAACCACATAACAGAGATCATTTCTGTAATATAGATTGAAGAGTGCTTGAACAATAATCTGTGATTAACAAGCAATTACCACAAATCCTTTGCAACTCATGAATTCATTAACCAAAGGCATATTTTGATCTTCAAAATCTGTAAATATTACTCAAGAAAGATGACAAGATAGAATGATAACAAATAACAAAAAGTATGATAAGCAACTCTCATGAATATCTAATGGAAGAAACGCTAATTACAACAGGCCCTCAGGCTTACAATTGAGCAAATAAACTATTCCTCTAGCTCTCTCCTCTCTTGGATCATGAATCCAACCTCCACTCCTCAAGAGGTATCCTTCCTTAAATAGAAAATAGCATCCAAATAACCTTAGGAGGTCGAATCCCATCTCCTCCATTGGATTCTAAGCCTTGGAGATAGTTGGCAACAATCAAAGAGACAAAAATCCAACAGACTGCTAATTTTCAGGAATTTGTTGGAAGTCATTAATAAATTGTTTCCACCTCATGCATGAGGCCTTTGATGGAGATAAATAGAATGTGTAGGTGTCCCTTGACATCTAACTGATCCTTAAGACTCTATTCGAATCCTCCTTGACAGGTGGAAACCTCCCAACAAGGCGAATATCAAAACCGTGACTGCTACAAGAAATTAGGTAGCGCCGCTGTAAAACAGTTGGTAGCACCACCTCTATGTCTAGTATCTCTCAAACCATAACACATTTTGAAAAACTAAGAGATATTTTTGTTATTTGGAATTTTATGAACAAAAACCTCCTCTAGTTTTAAAAAACACCTTCTCAATTGTTCATAATCCAAGTTTAAAGTTAGTGACTCAAAACTGGTAAAATAACTCTGCACAATTCGTTTTCTGCCAGAATTTAGGTAGCGAATTTAGGTAGCGCCCGCCTATGTGTCTGCATGCAATTAAGTAGCGTAAATCCATGGGTGATTTTGATGCTTGGAACCTTGTGAGAGTGTTGTCAATTCTTGTTCTTGACACTTGGCACCTTAACCAATCTTGTGCTAACAGGTTCAACAATTGATTGACAACAGACTGGAGGGAGTTAAACTAGGTTCTGAGGTTGGCTTCCACGTTGTTAAATTTGTGCCCTAATTTGTCAATGCAGGAATGGGTAGAATCCATCTGAGATGTGATATGTTTGATGGAGACATGGGCTTGATTGATGGAATCTTGGAGTTATTGGTTGCAATTGGTGGCCATTTGGAGAGGGGAAGTGAGAGTAAGGAAAACAAATGGGTGGGTAGGACCACAAAAAAAGGACTTAGAAGTGATAGGTACCATAGTGATCAGTGCATGAAGGGATATATAAAGGAATAGGTGGAAAAATAGGGAAACTAAGAAGGGGTCAGGTCCACTGAAAAAAAAAAAGGATTAAAAATGAAGGGTATGACTGTGATCAAGGAGAATACTGCAGTGATGAAATTCCCAAATGCTTAACAAGAAGAAATGTGTAGTAATTTCGCAACCAGAATGCAGAAGACACTGTAGCACGGCAATAGATCTTGCTAGTTCTATTTTTGTTTCCTTCCCAAGGGTTAGGGTATTCAAGGGTTCTACATACAAGGGTTTACCCTGTGCTATAGCTCTCTAATATACGTTCAGGTTCCAATAGTAGTACTCGGCCCAATATCTCAGGGCACAAACTAAGGAGGCTAGGTCGTGCCCTTTGCCATACTACTCGACTACCCAGGTACTAGAGAGTATCTTCCTGAGTGTTATTATCGGTGGCACTATATCATTCAGGTGTTCGATCGATTTATCTATGGAGGGCTTCAAGAGATCTAGGTTGATCCATATACAGGTGTTGTCTAATGCGCTACCACTCGAAGGGGTACCAACAAGGGTTACAAGAATCACCAAAAAATGTGTTCTTAAGTACCACTTGTATTTCATG
>SNQJ01S0043053.1:203923-220475 GCA_010110895.2 Picea sitchensis | reverse complement strand
TTCATAGAGGAGAACCAGATCTCCTTCAGAGAAAATGCGAGTCTTGACATGTTTGTCGTATTGAGCCTTAACACGTTTCTTCTGGGCTTCTATGACTAGGGTAGCATCATGTCAAGTTTCATCTAATCGCATGAGATACAAAAGACGTTCTTCCTCTACAAAAGTGTTTGGTAGGAGTTCAATGACTAGTTTTAAGGAGGGTATCTCACATTCAATCATGAGGATGGCTTCTAGACCATAGACTATCCGGAAAGGTGTAAACCCAGTAGCAGACTTAACAGATGTCTGGTAAGCCCACAATGCTGAAAACAACATTGTGTGCAAACTTGTTTTGTGAATCCCTATCATTCATCGAAGCATGGTTATGAGAACTTTATTAATCACTTCGACTTGGCCGTTGGCTTGTGGGTAATAGGGCGTTGAGTTTTCATGGCGAAGACCCAACTTTTCAGTGAGTTCGGACATCATGAAGTTTCTAAAGTGGCTACCGTGATCAGTGATGATAGCTTGAGGAACACCAAAATGAGCTATGATGTGATTGAAAATGAATAATGCTACAGTCTTTCCAGTATTGTCAAATGTCAGCATCGCCTCGACCCATTTCGTAAAATAATCTACGGCTACAATAATGTATCCATGCCCCCTGGCCGAGTGGGGGTGACATGTCATGAAATCGATGCCCCATTTTGAAAAGGGACCAATGGATACCACAGGGTGAAGAGGAGTGGGATGTGACCGTATCTTATGATTATAGGTCTGGAAAGCATGGCATTTTTGGACGGCGAGTATGCAATCGTTAAATAAAGAAGGCCAAAATACCCTACTCATAAGATCTTCTGGGCAGTAGCATACTCGGACATATGACCACCACAGGCTCCAGAATGGTAGTCATTTAAATCTTTCTCGGCTTCGTCAAACTTGAGGCAGCTTCAAAAAACTGAGTCAATCCCACGATGATAAAGAGTATCCCCGATGATGATATATTAACGGGATTGGTAGCGTATTCGATGCCGATCAGTACTAGAAAAATTGGGTCAGAAAGTCTGGGTTTGGAGATATATGATGATATCACCATACCAAAGATCATCGAAACTAATTAGGAAAAGGGATTCATTAGGTAATGAATCGGCTGCTACATTTTCTATTTAAGAGTAGGGAAAGTCACATATCAACTCGACAAACACTAAGGACTTATTGGACTTAGCTCGTTCAAATTCCAAGTCAAACTCCTGGAGTATCACGATCCATTTGGAGTATTTTCCTCCTAGCAATTGACGTGTGAGAATGTGTTGCATAGGGTTGCAGTTGGAAATTACCATAGTCTTGCGAGAGAGGATATAGTGCCGGAAACGTTGAACTGCTTGGATGGCTACCAAGGCCAGTTTTTGGACATGTAAATACTTGGTTTTAGTAGGTGTTAGACTGCGACTCAATTAATAGATAACATGCTCATCATGAGAATCATCTTCTTGGACGAGAACCATAGTGATGGTGTAATCCGAGGTGGCGAGGTAGAGGAAATAATCACGACTGTAATCGGGGGGGAAGAGAAGTGGAGCACGTGTCAGGGACAGTTTCAAAGCTTCGAAGGCTTTGTTTGTGATGGTATCCCATACAAACTTAGGCCCCTTTTTGAGTAGTCACATAAATCCAAGAGTTATCTTGGTGTAGTTTGGGATGAAACAACGAAGAAAGTTTGCTTTCCCTTGCAAACTTTGTAACTGACGAAGTGTAGAAGGAGGAGGGAGATTGAGAATCGCCTCGACATTTAAAGGATCTACCCTGATCCCATGACATGAAACAATAAAGCCTAGATGTCGGCTGGATTCTACGCAGAAAAGACATTTGTAAGGATTCAAGCGTATATGGTAAAACCAACAACAGAGGAAAATGGCTTGGAGGTGGATTGGATGATCGACCCGGTGCATAGAATGAGCGGGTAAGTCGTCAAGATATGGCTGCACAATGTGCTTGATATCATGGAAGGCATAAGACATGGCGGGCTGAAAAGTCACGCCAACGTTCTTTAGACTGAAAGGAAGTTTCTGATAGGTGAAAGTGCCCCAAGGACAAATGAAAGCGGTTTTGTGTTAATCCTCGGGAACAATATTGATTTGATTATATCCGAAGAAACCATCCATCAGAGAGAATATTTCGCTTCCGCCACAATCGTCGAGAATTTGATCGATGAAGGGGGTAGGAAAGTTGTCTTTAGGACAAGCTTTGTTAATATCCCTATAATCAACGCATACACAGATTGTGCCTTGTTTCTTATCGATCGGGACAAGATTGGAAACCCAGTCAGTGAGGGCCACTGGGTAAATAAAGCCGACTTTGAGAAGTTTCTCGACTTCAAGCTTGATAGCAGCCTCTTTACGTGGGTGAACTGGACGAAGGCGTTGCCAGACGGGTTTAGGATCTGGGTATGTCTTGATTTCATGTATCACAATGTGAGGGTCAATACTTGGCATTTCTTTATAGATCCAGGTGAAGACGTCACGAAATTATTTGAAAAGTGACTTGTAGGTGACGATTTCATCAGGGGAACACGAAGCTCCAATATGCACATTTTCGACAATTCCAGGTTTGATGGATATGTCGAGGGGAATAGTGGGTGAGATATTGCTTAAGTTTCCTTTAGAAAACACATCCAGTGTGGGCTCAGGAACGGTTGAAATGATGACAACGATCGATGAGGTTGAGATCCATTGGTAGCTCTCGATGGTGTGTTGTTCCAGGAAGAGGATGGAACGGTGATGGCCATCATTCCCGGGGGTGTCTTCCATGACAGACATAATCATCTCATCCATGGGAAAAATGAGGAGGAAAGGATATGGAGATAAATCACCAAGAGAGGGGGTAGAAGGGGTCGCCGATTGAATGGCCTGATAGGCAGATTCGACTGAACTTAAAGGCATTTTGTCGCCGTAATGAAGATGATCGTCGGGGTCGGGTACCATCCATGGGTCATGAGATGCAGGGGTTATATGAATTGAGGTGGAGATCATGTTGATTTAAGCGACAGAGGAGTGTGTAACATCGGGTGGTGGAATGGGGAAGGTACCCATTAATGAAGAGTCTTTGAGAAGACCTACACCGATGTTCTCGTAACCTGGTGGGGTTTTAGCGATGAACGGTATGTTGTCAGTATGTGTATCTGAGTTAAAGAAGGCTAATTGGTCGATGGTTATTACCTTTCCTTGATGTGGGAAATGTACAACACGAAAAAGAGTCGACACAACTACACGCATGGAATCGATCTAGCTACGACCAAGCAGAAGATTGTAATCAAGAGGAGAATCAAATACTTCCACTTCGACTTGGACCGTTTTTCCTTCTAGCATGATTGGCAACGAAGGAAGGACACCGTAAGGCTTAAAATCAGAGCCATTGAAGGATTTGAGTGTGTTATGGGATTCAGTCAAAGAGGGAGAGCCGATGGCTTTCTAGCAGGTAACATACATGACACACGTCGAGGCACCCTCGTCGATAACGGTTCTACAAATGTTTTTGTCAGAGACAATCACTTGGATTTGGAATGCGAGTTGAGGGGGTAACCTTGGAATGTGATCTTCCAAATAAAAAATTATTAAATTCATGTCCATCGGGTCAATTCCACCGATATCTTTCAACAGTGCCTTCTGTTGTGTGGGACAACTTTGAAGGACCTCGAGGGCTGACATCGTGGAAGGTGCTTGGGCTATGTCTTCAACAATGTTGTAGTTCTGGGTAGCACGAGCATGAGGATTGAAAGTCGATTTCCGAACGACCCCCTTTCGAGGGGGGCGAAGAACTGTGTCAAGGCTCGGTCATTCAAGATGAAGAGGACTATTGGTAGGTGGAGTCGCGGGAGAGGGTTGGACCAATGAAGGAGGTATATCATGAACCTTCTCTTTAGAGGGAGAATAATCTTTGGCTCGAGTGGTGAGTGCGATGTCATTCTTCTTTGAATCGCCAGTACACATTAATACATAAGACGTAGTAGAAGGGGAAGGTTGGTCATGAATGACCAATTGGGCCTGTTGTTGAGAGGGGAAGGGTTGGGACAAAATGGCCAGAGTGGGTGGTTGCGGGGCCCCTTGAAGGAACTTAGTAACCTCGACACGTCATGGAAAATCCTTCATGTAGTGATCATCACCACAGATAAGACAAGGGTGTCAGGGTTTGCGCTTATCCCTATCGTCAACAGGTGGAGTTTTGGTTTTCTCTACTTGTGAAGTATTTTTGTTCTCCTTATTCTTACCCTTTCTCTTTCTGGATTTGTTTTTACTGGCTGGGGTAGATTGAACTACATTTTCCTATGAAGTCTTTCCGGTGGGAGGGGTAGGAGACAGAGCATTTTGAACATTAGAAGAAGAGGGTTTGGGGTTGTTGCTTGAGGCAGAATGTGGTTGGGCATGGAAAGTGCCAATCACACCGTCGGTTGCATGAGAAGCAGTTGGAGAAGTTGAAGTGGTGGAAGTGGAAGGACGAGGTGCATCAGGGAGTAAGTCGTAAAGAGTACCGGTTTGTGAGTAAACGAGGTCAAGGTATTGAGCACGACTTATGGCATGTTCTTCTGTGACAACTCCACCCATGGCGATGTCACGACTGATGTCGTTCACAAATGATTTTGTGAACCACTCTGCCAACAACTGATCGGGAAGTTCGAGTTTGATGAGACATCATCTCCATTGCCACTCATGAATGTGATTGGATATATGAGTGGCTTTGTTTTGTTTGAAAGAACTCAAAATCTCGATCCCTGTTTCTTAATGGATCGATAACTGGTAGTGGGTGAGGAAATCCATAGCTAGGGTGTTGAAGTTGGCAAAGAAACCTCGTGGTAATTCTATATACCACTTTGCGACAGAACCTGTGAGAGTTGTTTGAAAAAGACGTAAATGAATAGAGTCAACCATAGGGGAGTTGGATGAACACCAGAGGTGGAAAGTCATGACGTGATTGTTCAGGTCCTCTCCCTCTTTTCCATCGAATTTAGGGATGTCAAATGGTAGCTTGGCTGGTATAGCGGGCCAATGGGGAGAGTGACAGATTGGATCGTTTAAAATCCTTGACAAATCCGGGAGGTCCAAAGTGGACAAAAAGGGTAACTGTCTATTCACATGCGAGTACTAGTGGCTTTGGGGAGGGAGTCCTGTTGACAAACCAGTGGGACCATAAGCAGTCTGCATATAATGCGAAGACCCAGGCAGATTCATTGGTTGTTGTGGAGGAAAGTATCTCATGGGATTGTATCCTTGAACTGGGACGTGAGTTTGAGCATTCAAACCCCAAATAGGATTGGACGTACTTGGATATGGTTGGCCTATAATAGGGGGTATAACGGATGTAGTTGGAAGCTGTTGCCCCCCAGTCGATTGAGGATTATGTTGTATCAGATGGTTCCAATACTGGGCCAAGGATGGAGGTATGTTTTGTATTTAGGGTGGGGACGGTGGGGGTTGTCCTCCAATCAGAGGTTGAGTTGCAATTGGGGGTTGTGTTCCAATTGGGATTTGTGTTCCAATAGGAATTTTCCCTACAAGGGGGGGTTGAGTCAAACCTCTTTGGTGAAATTGTCCACCAACAGGATAATGGTAATTTGGTGTGAATGATGGGATGGTGCCACTAGGATTGGTGCCACCAATAGAGGATTGAAAAGGTCCTCCGAAAGGGGGTTGATAAAGTGTCGTAATGAATCTGGGAGGAGAGTGCCCAGAAGAAGAGGGACCACCAGGAGTTCCGGATGGGGTTTGCATAGGAGTGGGAATAGAAGCATTCAATGCATGGTATCCAGGTGGAAGCGTCGGGGTAACACTGGGTGATAGTGGTGTGCCAATGGGGGCTTGACTAGCCGTTGTAATCCCGGTGTGAATACTCGTAGTATCTGTGTAATGGACCATTTCTAAAGGGAGGGTCAAGATGTGGTCAACTCACGGAGCTTCTGTACCAGGAAAATAATAAGCAGTAGTAAAAGGTACTGCATCTGGGTCAGAGGTTTCGGGGAACTCAGGTGAGATGGTGATTTCAACGCCTGCTCCTGAGCCAAAGAGATCCCGTCTAAAAACACTAGTACACCAAAAAGGATCTTGGCCCTTAGGTCCTGGAAAAGGTCCAGTCGGTGATCTAGAAGACAAAACAACTAAGTCTCCGGAAGAATTCACTCGCATAATACGTCTCTCAGAATTAAGGTGAAGTCGAAAGTCCTCTCGAGAATTGGTAATTCGGAACCGTTCTAGAGAGACAGTTATTTCCACTTGTGGAGTGGTGATGTATTGGAATTCACTCTGTTGAGGAGAGTCCTCTGGTGAGCTTGTAGGCAGGGGTTGAGAACCTTCCATATTTTTTGGAGGTAAGCCCTTCTTTCTACATGAATGACATGGAGGGTCTATTATGAACGAGTTACAAACTTACGAAGAAAATCCTGTGGTCAACTTGGGTAAACAAACAACATGCGCTAGTAAACAGAATCTAGGAAACAAAACCAAGAAAACAAGACCTGCTAATTCCAAAGTCACTAGTTGGTGATGAAATCCAATGTCACAACAACAAGACGAGAAGGGGCTGGGCTAGGGTGGAAAAGTTACGTTGACGACCTGCTTAACAGACTTACACCCTGGTGCAATCTCCCACACATAATCGTGGGTATACCCTCCAAGGAGCCCGAGTGAGTTTGACCAACGTCAATTCTAGGTACCGTGAAGACTTGCCCCTTCACAGTCACCTTGTGTAAGACCCTAAGAAGATAGGCCACTAAGGTTACCACCAACAACAATAAAGCCTAGGGGGACAGTAGACAGTCCGATGCACATGCAAGGGCAGGGTATCTAGCCCGAAATCAACTCGAGAGGCTTCCACTCATCATTCTGGGTATACCTCCAAGTGACCCCCGTAATACGTGCAATCTCTACACCGATATCAATGAAGCAGGGTGAGTAACTCTGTCAATATTAATGTGAACTCGGGTTTGACCCTTGTGTGAGAAGGGCTTCCCAGGACAAAATGTTGTAAATGGAATTTGACACTCCTTAACACAAGAGGATATTGTGTGTTTTTTTCTTTGGAGAGTGTATCTCTCTGCCTATTCCAAACCTCTAACCTAGCTAACTATTGGTGTGATAGAGTCCTAGAAAAGAGTTACTAGTTAAATTTTAAAATTGCGCAATATTATTAAGGGCTGTTGTTACTCAAAGGAAACGAAGATGAAACCGATGTTGTGTGAGACCCTGACCCAACAATTCATAGATAGGAATGAAAGATATCAATTTTCATTCGATGAATCCTATGTATAGGAGGGAAAGAGAAATTTTTCAGAACAATCTTGAACTACGATATGCAATCTTCTTTAAAATGCAATCTTCAACGAATCACGTGATAATGACAATTATCTATTTGTTCTATTTCAACAATTGATTTCCAATATTTTCAAAATGAAAATGATTTTAAAAAGAAAAATGTTTTTGACTTTTCAAAAATATCCACACCATGGTGGTGAAAGTAAGGAAAACCAATAACTAACGAATAATCAATAAAAAAAACCCAAACCAATCTTTCAATGGAGACAAAAATGACAAGCAGACAAGACTATTCCTTTCAATTGCATGAGAAGAATGATTTTCCAAGTAATGAGCAAATGAGAAAGATAAACAATCCCAACTTTCGAACCGATCACTGACTCCTAACCAAACAAGTACTCAGATTCCAGGATCAAAGATTATATCCTTGCTAAGAAAAGTCAAGAGACGAGAGTTGAGAAAAATATGGACANCAAGAAACAATCAACCAGTGGTCCAAGAAGTTCTTTTCAGACACACACACAGATCTGGGTATCTGAGCATATGAAAACCTTAAATCTAAAAAATTTAAAAATGGGTTTGCAGGCTATCAGTAATGTACAGTGCAAGAATGGAGCATTCTCACAGGATGGCTTCAAGCAGAGTGCAAGAATATCGCACTGGACTAAAAGGCAGAGTGTGAACTCAAGGGGTTCTCGCAGGCCATAGAGGGGTTCAGTGCGAGAAGTTCTGAAACTAGGAAATTTTTTGGAAAAAGACAAAATTTTTGAAGGGACTTCTAGACCCAGAGAGTCTTTCAGAGTTTCTTGAAGACTCAGAGATTGATAGAAATGAAGAAAGGTAAGGAAAGAGCAAATGGCCAAGGAAAAATACCAAAAACCACTAAAAAATGGGTTGCATCCCCAGTGGAGTCGCCAATTTTGTTATCAGACTAATCGTTAGGTGCGGACACTAACAGATATCCCTAGATCCACCTGGATCTAGAACAAAATAGGACAGGACATGACCCTTTCCCTAAGTTATGACCATTGAATTAGCTAGTAAGGAGGAACAAGTGACATACCTTTGTATCACTTCCTTAGGTCTCTGTTGCTCCCGCTTCGCTCCGATGCTCTCGTGAGGTCAAGACCAAGACAACACAAACCAACCAAAGTGAAGATAGCAAAATGTATTCAGTCGTCAACTTATGCATATAATCAAGGAGTTACACAATAAAGTGAGAATGACTTTATGGGAAAAGGACACGCCGCTGTATCATATTAATTGAAAGTAGAAGATACAACCTGATCACCTTGATTTCACAAGCTTCCTTTCGATGACTCTTGGTTCCAACACACACACTTGCTCTGTACTTGCATGAAGAAGATCCAATTCCTCTTGATATACCTACTAGAGTCTCCAAGCTTCTGTTCAAGTAGGATTCTTCACATAATTCCTTCACCAATTCTTCAATTAATCTTGCTTAACCTTTTCCATGAGATTCCTTTCAATATATAAGAGAGGGTGAGATGGTTACATGGATGAGAATGATCCCACCAAATCAGGGAAGCCAGTAAAATGAAAACCATACGAATGCCAACCCATTTTCTAGAAGATTCCCTTCTAGAACCCTCGAGACTTCTTCTCTTTTCCAAGTTCAAAAACAAGTTCGCACCCTGTGTATAGAGAAACCTGTGAGAAGTTCGCACCCTAGATAAAGGTGGCTTGCGAGAATGGGTCATTCTTGCACCCTAGGCCATATGTAGCCTGCAAACTCACTTTGAAAATATGTTTTTTGGAATTAGATAAATGCCACTTTTCTCAGGAGAAAGTTCTTGTTGGGAGCTTGAGTACAGTATTGTCAATACATCACCAAGATGACCAAAATCATGTGTAACAACTGACCATATACTTTATCAGGGTTTATATGTATAGTCTCCTCTGTTGTCTGAATACCAGGATGGTGGCGTAAGACATATCTAGCTGCAGGGTTCCTTTCAACTTAGATCCCCATGATCTTGATAGTAACATACTGTATTTTGGGGGAATGTCTGCAACTACTATGTCCATTACCATACTCTTTGTTGGGATTTGAGCTAGGGTGATGCATAAATCCTTAATTAGCCCTATTCATTTGACCTTGCTCGAATAAAAAAAATTCAAATCCTTGTAGGGTCTCGTGACCTCGAGTCCCAACTTTTCCATCACAGATTTGGGCATCAGGTTGTGAGAGGCACCTGAAACCAGCATAGCATTGTGTAATATCAAGTCATGGATATTTAGGCTAATGTAAAAAGGTGCCATGGCACCATTATCAGTTTGACCATCAACTTTAGGACCAAACAGGAGCTTTGGTCGGTCATCAGCAATATTTACCATGTTTGAGTGATTTGAAAATCCGACATACAAGGCCTTCATACCTATCTCTGGGTCGATGCTCAAAGATTTAATCAGTTACGACCTGTAAGGATTATTTCTCATCATCTCGGAGAGGGGAATGGGAATATTCAATTTAGCTAGTTCCCCTTCAAGGCTGAAAGTAGTGGAAGTTTTTCTTAAGCTCAACACTTCTAGGTTATCCATAGGGGTTCTACGGGCAGGAGCACTTGGTTGAATAGTTGATGAAAATTCAGTCTGATTTTCTCTTTGTAAAATTTCGGGAATTATTTTTGCAGGGGATTCAACATTATTCCACTCAGGGAATTTCTTGGGAGAGGATTATGAGGTTTTCTTGGTTTCGACTATTCTTTTAGTTTTATTAGCCTTCTTTGTTTTGACAACCTTCTTTGGAGGGTTGTCATTTACTTTCTTGCTTCTCAGGTTATACTATCTGTGTACCTCCATTATAGCATTTTCAAAGGCCTGCTATTCTGTCTCCTCTGCTTCCTCATTTACCTCTATTTGTGACAGGAGGAAAAGTTCATGCTCTTCCTGAGTAATAAAAATGGATTCATCATCGTGAACGCCCATGAGGTTTATATGAGTATCATCCAATTCTTCGATTATCTCCTCACCTTCATCAACATAATTTTCCTGGAGGGGTGTTCTAATTTGTTGATTAGGCCCCCTCTTCTCTCTTTGATCCCTCAGGTCTCTCTGCCTGACCTGGGGAGGATTTCTTCTGAAGTTCGGATTCTGAATCTGAGGAGCAGCTTGGTTTTCCCTGGGTGGATTTCTGTCAGCTATAGTAAGCCTCTCCATCATTCTCTCCATATCTCTGGCTAGTGAATCTAGTTTTTCATCTGAAGAGGAAGTGGAAGGATCTTCCTTAATCATGACCCTCCTTTCTGTTCTCTTCCTGTCTCTTCTAGATAAAATAGTTTCTTCCACACTAACGATGCTTTTATGTATGTATTCCAGAGTAGCATAGTTTCTTTCCCTTAGCCGATACGACATGTCAGCGTTGAATCCATCGGGGAATTTTATCAATGCCAGACCTTGAGGTGGTTTGATATCAGCTGGAATTGCATTGTATAGGTTATTGAAATGGGTGCAGTAATCCTACATTTTCTCTCCTTGGTTCCTTCTGATATTCTCATATTCTGACAAGATCTGAAGAGGATTTTTCTTCACCTCCCACCTGTCAAGGAAACTTCGATGAAAAGTAGAAATGTTAGTTATGGAAGAAACAGGTAAGGTTTTGAACCACTTTTTGACTTCTCCAGTCAGACTCTGTGCAAATAGTCTCATCTTCACATCAACTTCATATACTTCCTGGAAATCAAAATAATCGTTCATTTTGTCAACATGTTGTTGTGCATTCAAAGGACTAGTACTATCAAACTAAGGGAGTCTGGTTTGATAATATTGAGGCATGGAATGTAAAGGAACAACCAACACCAATGGAGCATATCTTGCTACCATGATTGGTGGAGGAGGCTAGACAACAACCTGTGTGATTGGAGGGGAGGTGACAAAAGCTTTGGAAGATGAAGGGCTGGGAGGAGATGAATGAATTGGTTTAGGTTTAACAGAAGTTGCAGCAATAGTCAAGGAAAAAATTTCGACTGACTGCTGAAAGTGAGCTTTGTCTAAGGCTTGATCAAGATTTGCAACTAGATCTTTTAGCTTGTCAAATTTCTGGAGGAATCGTTGATCAACGTTAGCTCTGGGAGAAATTATTTCAAGAGTCCTGGGTTGAAGGATGGTTTTATCTAAAACTGTTTCACTTACAAAGCTGTTAGATTTTGTTCTGAAAAGGCTTTGTTCAAAATATATGTCAAAATCGAGGTCCTGAATGGAAACCAACTTCTCTGGGAGAGAAGGGGACCTATGAAGTGGACTATGACTCCCAGAACCCTCTGCAATGTTTTTCTTTCTGAGTAATTTTTCAGGATCGTCTATTGCTATTGTCAGTTCCGGGTCTGGATGAGATCTAGTGAAAACTCTTTTAGGAGCCAGAATTTTTAATTTTAATTTTATTTTTAGAAACTTTTAACTAATATATAAAAACTTTAACAACCTCTGAACATTATCTCTATATAAGTTTAGATTTTTTAATTCGTTCAGAAATAAAGTTTTCTTTGTCTAGGGAAAATAAATCGTAGGATATATAAAGTTTGTTCAGTCCCTAGTATGGTCGCCACTATGTTATCGCTCTCTAAATTCCCATAGGTTGTCTCTAGGTAGAAGAAATTTACGAGAGGTAACTTTATCCAACCACTTCGAAACTGAGATCTAGCCCTTCTAGTTTCAGAGAGGGATCTCTCTGTAAAATTTAACTTTGTGTTAGATTTTAGATGTTAGGCTAGTTAAATAAATGAGACTGTGTTGTTTGTTTTATAAAATTGGTTGAAATGTCGCTTACACATCCATTGGGCTATGGGGTCTGTTTTATAAAGCTTGAGATTGACATACATATTTTATAAGGTATTTTCACAGGGCAGGATAAGGCAACTGTTAGATCCTTTAGAAATCAAATGATGGATAGCAAAAAAGATGAGATAATCAATTATAATCAAGAAGCATTTAAGAATTTCTTAATCATAATATTAGAGTATAAACATTTAGATATTTAAAATCCAGAAACAGAGTATACAAAGATAAATTCTGCAACTTTAACTTCTTTTAAACGATTAGATATAGAAAACATAAATGATTACAAAGACAAGAAAAATCATTCAACAGAGAGAGAAAACATCACCAACAACTAACACGTGAGAATCCTGTGAAATGTCCTTTTATTACTGGTAGATCTCTGATAAAAAATTATAGTTCTTACAACTTGCTTGGGCGTAATGATCAACCCTCAATACTTCCAAGTTTGAAGTATTTATAATCAAAATTACAAATGACCCTGTCATTTATGATCAGGACATGGCAGATTCTAGATCTAACTAACTAGATAACAAGATACAAAAATGTAGGAACTGATGATGATCTGTCGGATCTTTCATGCTGATTTTGGGGAAGGTCATTGGTGAATCATTCACTTGACTTTGACTGCTCTACATGCTGAGTTGCACTATACACCTCATCCCTCATTTGATCAAAGTGCACAGATCCTCCCATCTTTGCTGACTGGGAATGGTGACTTTGAGCAGTCTTCGGTAGATTTCATCCATTTCTGTATATTTTTCAAATGTCTGCTTGGTGGTGAAAATACATTTGATCTCGTGCTGGATGTTGAGGTCTAGCTACAAAGTATCTAGAAATTATTTGCTTGTTATGCTGCCCTATATTCCTGAAAAACTTGGAACTGTCCTTGGCCACCATGGAAATCTTCTGCTTGTAGTCAGAGAGGGTCATCAGCTTGTCATTTAGTTCTAGTAAACTAGGAAGACCTTTCTTTTGCAAGGCATCGATCTTGCTGAAGAACCTCTGAACTCCAATGTCCATGTTCTGGACTTTCTCCTCCAGCTGCAACATCAATCCTCTTTTAGTCATAACCCTCTTGACTTCGAGGATGATTTCTGTCCTATCTTCAATCTTCAGGTATTCTAGCTCTTCCTTAGTCTTTGAATTCAAAAATATAATGATTTCATTTGCTTCTGTGGGCATTTCCCCCAGCTATCCCTTTATCTGGCCAATGGCCTGCCTGCTCCTCAACACTAGTTCTTGTTGTTCAAACATAATTTGAACCATGGGCCAAATTTCATTTATGGACTTGGAGATGTCCATACAAATGTTATCCTTGGCTTCAGCTAGTGTTTTTCCCGTCATTGTTTTCTTTTGCAGCTACTGTATTTCCTGCTTGAGCTTTTCTGATGTTTGCCTCTCAATGTTGTAGCTTGTCTGGTAGGAAGACTTAAGCTCCTAGAGATTCTCAACCTCATTTTTTCAGTCTATCGATCTCTGTTCCTTGTAGGGTCATCTCCTCCATTGATTTTGCTAGCTCTACATATTTTTCCAGACTTGTTAGTGGGGTGGCTGATGGAAGTTTTGTTGTAGTGATTGTTGATACAGTTGTTGTGCTAACTCCTGTGAGAGGAACTACACTCAGTGGGATGACTTCCATAGGTGTTGCTTGTTCCTTATCCTTTACTAACCTTTCCATATCTGCTTCCATCTCTTTTATTTGTGCATTTTGTTCCATGATAAGCTTTAGCGATTCCTACTTCTTCCCTTCTATCTCAACTATCTCTTTTCCCTGTGAATCTTCTGTAGTTAGAAATTTAAGTTGCTTTCTTAGATATGGTATGTCAACATTCTTTTTCTTGAGCAACTCCTTAGCTGCTTTCACATTTGAGGGGCCATACCCAATTTTGAGCACCAATTATTCTAAGGACTTAATCCTGTTATCCTTTGCAAAGGATGATATTTTCTCCAGCTTTAATTGGGTTTGAACATTGTTCAGAGAAACCTGTAATTTGGCAGCAGATGTGGAAGCATTGGCTAATGTTGAGAAAATCATTTCTCTAGTTTGCCTGTGTATATCCATCTAATCAGCTGGATGTACATCTCTGGTGTTAAACTCCAATGTAGCCCTCTTGTAATCAATGATTTCTTTTGGATGGGGCACTTGTGCCTGCAAAAATTCCATGTGCGTTCTCCCCTTCTCTGTATCAAAAGATGATAACAATCTGTGCTGTGCTGTGGATGTTTTCTTCCAGAACTGAGAATAGGTACTTTTGGTTAGCATCTGGTTTTTCTTCTTAGAAAAATCATATTTTTCAAAAATGCTCAGTGTTATAGATCCTAGTGGAGGTTGGGTGATCACAGTGGCATTGGTTTGCTTGTTTGAGAAAGAAGTAGACATCAGCTGATGAATGCTTGAGAAAGGTGATGAATTCTCCCCTTCAGCTACAATGGTAGAGTGGGTCTCTTCCTCTCCAGTCTTGTCAGTAGTGTGAGTAGCTTTAGGCTTTTCTTGTACACCTGGAAATTCTCTGCTGATACTTCAGTGACTAAAGGAGAGACATCCTTCCCGGGTATTTTATCCTTTGGTACTTGTGGAGTGGTTGTTTGTGAAATCATGGTTAGATGAGACTATTGTTCAGTGTTTTCCAGAGTGTTCACCTCCCACTCTGTCTAGTTCACAAATTTCTCAATTTCTAGTTTGACCATATGAGCATACGGGGAACTTTTGTTCTTCGCTCTCATCTCTGCAATGATCCCACATGGATCATAGCGCCAAGTGAAACTAGTACTAAATTTTGTTTCCTTTAATAATTTGTTTGCCTCTTCCCCAATAGCTTGACTATTGCAGATAAAGGGTCCTATATGCCCTTTGATTGTCATTTGTTGTTTCTTCTTCATAGATACAAAATGCATATCATCTGAATTGATCATTTTTCTAATATACTCCAGGGAAAATATCCTAACAGGAAAGTACTTGGACAGTTTGTATGGAGCTAAATCACACCCATATACTTTGATTTCTGTGTGATTTTGATACAAGTACCAATCCCTAGACTTGGCGAGGTCTGAGAGGTGTAATATTCTCTAGATCTCTTCATTTATCCTTGGCTCTGGTCTACCAACAAGCATGATCACCACTGGATGGTAAAACTGCTCAATAAACTGTTTGAAATTAAACTCTGTGGAGTTTCTTGTGAGCAACGAGGTCCAAGAGGTTACAACCAATGGTTTGTCATCCTGGTCCATTTTCTGCATTGGGAAAGAGAGCCTATCTGCTTGAAAGAAGGTGAACATGTAAGCCAGTATTGAAGAATACCAGAACATGCCCTCTGTGGTGAATTTTAAAAGTTGTTCATGGATGTTCTCTGCTAGAAAAGTGCTGTAGTCGAACTGTATGGTGGCTTTTTCTTCAACAGATAAAATGGATAGGAAACCCAAGATAGGTTCATCCACCCATTCGTCTGAGAAATATCCGAGCAAACAACATAGCGATGGAATAATTTGGTTGCCTTTTTCTGAAAACAGAGAGGAATGGTAAGGGGGATTTTTCTTGGGGAATTGTGCATCCTGTGGGAGGAAAAGCTCAAAAATATGGGCTCTTTGGGGGAAAGACAGGTTCTGGTACATTTATGTTAGAACTTCAATGGTGAGGGGAGAGTGGGATTTGGCTCTAGATATCTGCATCATTTGATCAATGGCCTCAGGTGTGATAAAGAAAAGAGTTTCTCTGGAGGATGAAACTATGGCTCTTTTACTACGGAGGTAATGAGCCTGGCATTTGAGGGCGAACTCTGGAAAATGGTTGATTTGGGGGAAGCGATACAGAGGGAGATTGGACTCCTAGATCCCAATATCATCGCTTTGATCCATGACCGTGTCTTTAAACCATGAATGAAACTCGGCAATATTGAAATTGCACATGGTCTTTGAGATCATGCAGTCTTTATCTGCCAGTGGGATCTGGTCGAGGTTAACATGAGGTGAGAGGAATGGATTTTCCTCCACTTACGATCTTTTATATTTAGGTGCCATCGATCCAACAGGTACCTGCAAACTGAAACACAAGTGTTAGTAGGCAGTGGCTACGGCTGGGTCGCTAACTGAAAAGGTGAGTAGGATGAGTTTTTGGTGTGTGGAAAGTGTGAACAATGCACAAATGGTCGAAACAGGGCTATTTTTGAGTGAACGGGTATCCAATGGGCATGGGGGACAGGTCAACAAACTAATAGATATCTTAGCCTATAATAAATGGCCAACAGATCATTTGAGGTGTGAGGTGGCAAGTGAAGGATGGGTGACAGGTGTACTGGGATGATGTGGAGAGCAGTAATTGGAGGATAGGAGAAAAGAATATGACATGCGACAAGTGAAGGGAGACATACGCTGGCAGAGTGATGAGACGAGACTTAAAAGAGGAGATAGTGGGATGAGGCGACGGTGATATAGGAATGTTAGTATGACAGTATGTCAGAGGGGGGGGGTATGGCAGTAAGTGG
>SNQJ01S0043053.1:187753-203913 GCA_010110895.2 Picea sitchensis | reverse complement strand
CCCCCCCCTCTCGTTAAAGGTAGAATGGTTGGGGGGGGGGTCTGAGATCTGCTTTCCACCATTGATCTGCCTGCCATTAGATCAACCATAGATTTTTGGGCACTCTTTACTCTCTGGGCACGAATCAAGGATGTGCAACGAAACTTAGGATAGCATTCTCTTTGTGGGTTTTTGCTGCTTCCTTTTACTTTTGTCACCATGGGGTTAGGAAATACAACTCAACATCAACATCAACATCATGAATTTTCTTTGAACATTAAGCATGTTTATTGAAGGAAAAACTGGCTAGCCTATGTCCTAACCTACCTACCTAAACATTTAGCCTAGGTTAGACTGTTGGGCTAAGAAATTACTCTACCCTAGGGCTATTTGATCAAGATTAAAGAGTTTGATCAAATTTATTCACTGGCTAACCTAAATCCCTGGTTAAGATTAAACAGTTTATCCAGGCTTATTCACTAAACCTATCAAAATAAATTTAAAAGGACTTGGCCATGTTTAAACTGTATGGATCAAGTCATTATTATTGCATGGGGATTTTATCCATTTCTTTTGTGCCCTCTTTTATTATTTTCTTTTCTTTTTTCTTTCTTTTCATTTCTTTTCTTTCTTTTCTTTTTTTTTTCATTTCTTTTCTTTCTTTTTGAAAATAATTTGTAGGAATGAAATATTATTTGCAAGAAAACATACATCAATAGTGACTTTTTTTTCCAGTCACCATATGATCCTATAAATTATAGGGTTATAACACCAAGCGCAAGTGCTCATCATGCTCCTCCATCATCCAAGAATATATCAAAATATCGTCAATGAATACTTGGATGAAATTTTCCAAGTATTCGCAGAACACCCCGTTCATCAAACTCATAAATACCCCTGGGGAATTCGTTAGTCCAAACAGTAAAACAATAAATTCATAATATCCAAACATTGTCTTAAATGCGGTCTTAGGGATGTAGTCCTCCTTGATCCGTAACTGGTGATACCTTGATCTCAAATCGATATTTGAAAACACCATCACACCTTTCATATGATCAAAAATATCATCAATCCTTGGCAACAGATACTGATTATTGATCGTTTCCTTGTTCAATTGACGATAGTCAATGCAGAGTCTCCATGACCCATCTTTCTTCCATATGAAGATAACAGGCGCACCCCACAATGACAAACTTGGATGTATAAGTCCTAGGTCCAACAACTCCTTCAGTTGCATCTTCAACTCTTGTAACTCCGAGGTCGTCATCTGATAAGGCATTCTTGCTATCGGTTTAGTTCCCAGTTTTAGGTTGATGGTAAATTCCAATTCCTTCTCTAGCAACATCCCAGGTAACTCCTTGGGAAAGACATTCACAAACTCTCGCACCATCGGAAGGTTTTCTAGACCTTCCACTATGCCGTTCTCATTTAATGCAAGGATCGCATATATCTTACATCCCTTGCACATGCTCTTCCGTAGCTGCAAGGAAGAGATGAAAATCAGGGAAAATCCTTGGTTTTGACCCAGAATAACATGTCTCTGGCCCTCATCATCGACCAAGCTCAACCGTTTCGTCTTACAGTTGAGTATTGCCTCATGTGATTCCAATAAGTCCATACCGATCACGACGTCATAAGACCCTAAGATCGTGATGTATAGGTTGGACCTCGTGACAAATTCTCCCAGGTTAAGGCTACAACCTATAACCTTCCCTCCAACCTTCTGTTTGGCTCCCGAAGACATTTCTACAAAGCTAAACTCGTCCTGTTCGACTGCCTTTACCTTAATTATTTTTAGCGCTGCACCTGAAATAAAACTCTTTGTAGCACCTGGATCTATCAAAATACTAAGGGTCTGGTTAGCGATGATACCTGACATCCTGAACACAGTCGACTGGTTCTCTTCCTAGAATTTATTCACCGCTGCATGTATCCGATGGGCCTTGCCAAAATATCCCAGGGTAGTGGGTTCGACTGATCCAGATGCCCTGGTCCTCTCCATTGGGAAGTCATACTGTTAATGTGGCTCTCCACATGTCCAACACCCTTTATTTAGTCAAGTAATCCTGGTACCCAAAGTAGAAGATGATGACCCACCGGCCTGGAGCCCTAGTCTGTTTTGTTGAATAGGCCTAAAATACTGTTGCTGTGGTCGACGCCGTTGCTGGTGCTGTGGATCTCGGTAAGGATTCTGCTGCTGAGGTGCTGGTCATTGAGGTTTAGTGAAAGTGGATCCTCTTTGGATGCCACTATATCTTGGTGTATGTCTAGCTGGCGTCTGATGCTACCGCGCACCAGATGACGCCTATCCTGTAGGTCTCACTGGAGTCCTACTCTGACCCCCACTGATAAGCTCCTCCTCTGCTATGAGTGCCTTCTGGATAACATCATGCAAGGTTTGAGGCATCAAAATCACCACCTTTGCATGAATGATGACGTTAAGGATGAACACGAACTTGTTGACCTTAATTTTCTGGGTGTTCAGGTGCAGAGCATACCGAAGTAGCTCCATAAAATGATCCTCATACTCGACCACTGTATGACCACCCTCTCATAAGGCATTGAATTTGTTGAGATGACACTCAATGAATTCCTCAAATAGATACCTCTCCCAGAACCGTTCCTCGAACAGTTCCCATGACACTTCTTCGAATGTCATGTTCAATTGTGGCAAGAGCGTCTTCCACCATAGAAGAGCACTCCCCTTCAATTGAAAGACCGCCATGTGGTCCTTCATGTTGGAGGTGTAGTCACGAAGTGCAAAGAACATCACCATATTCTCCAACCATGCGTCAGCAGCTGCGCCATCCAGGGCACCAAAGAACTCGGGAAATTTGACCTTCTCGAGTTCGCGGTGAATGCTACCAGTACCAGATGGAGCGTGCAATGGACCCTCAGGAAGTGTCGATGCCCTGGCCTCCTCTCTATCCAAACGGTTTATTTGTGCCTCAGACATCCTCTGAAAGGACCTCATCAACCCAACCACATCACCCACAACTATCTGTTCCTGCCCGATAACTTGTTCGTCTCCCTGGGGGTTAGACCCCTCAAGCATGGATGCTACCAAGGGCGTCGCACCTTCTCCCCTAGCACCCCGTCGTCTGCCTATGCGGTGTCCTCTAACCATGATTACCTGTATGAATACAAATCTATTTAATTAGTGAAATAATAATCAATTATCTAATCAACGGAAGCCATAGTGATCCCAAGTCGCGAGTCGAACCCGCTCTGATACCATATGTAATGAACCTTGTCATTACGACAACAAGCCTCACATAACAAGTATATATATTTTTTTGTGTAGGAAGGTAATAATGACATTACACTCAACATCAAAACACGATGACGAACACAACGCATGCAACTCACACAACAACAAACATAACAAACTAACATATTATCTCATCAAGCATCAAGAAGCAGCATATGGCATTCAAACAGATGAAGAATAAGAACGGCCACCCGCTCATCCTACCCTGCAATGGTTAGGACCTCCAGGACACATAAGAAACACTCAAGCCCAGGTTCCTGACACAAATAATACCAAGTCGAATGTTGGCCCTTGACCAAGTTTTGGGAGATCCTTGGTCAATTTTACCTATTTTGGGACTTCGACAGCCTGTCAAAGGCGGAGCGCAAGACGAAGCAGAGATCGTGGGATCTCGACCCCTTTTTGGGTCCTTTTTAGGATTTTGGATTATGTAACGGGTATAGGATGTCAGCCCATGGGTTTACCCATGTTTAGGCCTATTTTGTAAAGTATAAATAAGTATCTAGGTGACATAAGTAGCATGGTCAATAAGCTAAGTTCTAAGTGCAAGTATGGTTTGTAGATGCTTTGTGCATATTGTGAGATTTTTGTAGAGCTAAGTGCAAGTGGTTGTAACAGATTGTGAAAGGCTTTGTGCTAGACCTAGCTCAGGGAGGGAGGATCTGGCGAGGTGCGCACATATGTCCTGTTCTATGCGGAGTAGGGTTTTTGTGGCTCTGTGCATGTA
Organism: Picea sitchensis; assembly: GCA_010110895.2. NCBI lineage: Eukaryota > Viridiplantae > Streptophyta > Pinopsida > Pinales > Pinaceae > Picea > Picea sitchensis. Next base: position 199,936 of record SNQJ01S0043053.1, on the reverse strand, counting down.
GATGATTGATTGAAGATAATAAAGAAGAAGATTTGGTGGACGTAGCCCCTGGTTGGGGGTGAACCATGTAAATACTGTGTGATTATGATCTGCACAATGTTATGATGTGTTTATGTCTTTACTTGCTAAGTGCTTTGATATAGATAGATATATCTGTTTGTGCTTTGTTCTTATGATGACCCTAGATGCTAGATCTGACCTATGTGAACTTGCTTAGTGTTTAAATCTGCTAGATCTGATCCATTTATTTATGCTAAGTGATTAAATACATTAGATTAGGGTGAATGCTGTGATGCTCTGTTTTCTCTTGGGAGTATATATTGGTTAAATAATGATTAACTAATGGTGCTAAGTGCTCTATCAAGTATTATAATCACATATCTGTGTCCCAGATAAGGTTGCAGACACCTGAGTCTTGCAACCACTCCTGCCTCTACCTCAGGTGAGACTTCATCTTCTTCGCAGGTGTTTCCGAAAGGGCCGGTAGTTAGGGTTTTGTTGGTGCATTGTTGTAGCATTGAACCTTGGGTTTTCCCCTGTGCCAACAAATGGTTTCGTTGCCGAGACCTAAAACTATGATTGCTGGGAACTGAGGAAGAAGAATCTTTGTGCAAAGATCCGACCTGAAATTGTGAAAGCTCTGTGCGTATATCTATTGCTCTAGTGTGCAGTACTCTACCTAGTTTGGCAAGCTCTGTGCTAAGGAAAATAAGTTTGATATGAATAAAAGAGGTAAGATCTGAAATCTCTTTGCTCTGATAAAGGTAAGAATATTGAAAAGTTCTAGATCTGAAAGCTTTTTTCTCTGTAGAAGTAAGATAAGTGGAAATTTTTATTTCAACAGTATGGATCTAGGTATGTTTGATAGATTCTATCCTAGCTTGAAAAATAGGGTATTAATAGATGAAAGAAGATTTTATATGAGTAGATATGATAAGAATAATGAAAAATATGTTATAACTATTCATAGAAAGAATGTTTGGACTAATAAGTGTATGCAGGATCCTAGAAAGAAATGTTTGTAGGTTAGCTACCATGATCCTAGCGTGCAGTATAGGAAAGGATGGGGATCATTTAAAATAAAGAGAGGATTAACCCTCTGTTACAGTTGCAGAAGACCGAGACATCTTGCGAAGGAATGCCCTGGGAGAAGACCTAGTTGTCTTTGGTGTAAATCTATGGACCATGAAGTATTGGATTTCCCTAGAATGATTGCTAAGGTTGAAAGAATGAATATGATCCAAGAACACCCTAAGGCAGAACCAGAAACTAAGATTATGACAGAATCCCAGAAAGAATCAAAGAAAGTATTGCTACAGATGAAAGAAACCCTGAATGACCACCGACAGGTCAGATTATCAGATATCTTCAAAGAAAAAGAATGCCTTGAATCAAGAATAGGAGACTTCGACATTGACTATGTTCTAGATGAGGAAACACAGGTAAATATCATGATAGAGAGAACTTGGGAAGCTATAGGGAGGCCTCCTATGATTCCTTCATTAGGAGGAATAAGACTATTCAAAGGAATGTTGATAAACCTATGTGGAAAGCTCACCCGGATACCTATGAATGCCAATGGAACTTCGACAGAGGAATATTTTGAGATTATTAAATTTATTGAGAACAACACCCCATTTACCATGCTACTAGGAAAACCTTGGATTGAAAGAGATCAAGCCAGAAGGAAATGAGAAGAAGAAGTTTTAGAACAAAAGAGGCAAGAGTTAAAAGAATTCATGACTAGAAGGATCACACACTTGATTGAAGAACACAAGAACATATCGAAGCTATTTAAAACCAGAGACCCGGATGTCGAAGTTGCAAGAACACTAGAAGACCCACAAAATATTGAAGTACCTATTCCAGATAAAGAAGAAGGATCACCCTTGAATCTTAGGAAAGAATCTCAACAACGCGAAGTAACTATGCCAAAAGAATATAAGAATTAGAATGGAAAAAGGCATACCAAGACGAAGCTCACTGGGAAGAAGGCTAGAAATCTAAGTAAGAAGAGAGCTAATATTGACCAGTTGCAAAAGGTTCCAAAGGGAATCTTTTGCAGAAGGAAAATTTGAAAAATTGTTACTTCGTTGGGATATCAGAACAACGACACATGGCACTTTTCCATGGCGAAGCAATATAGCCGTTGGGGAAATTATAACCGTTAGACCAATGCTCCAAATGGGTAGAAAGGAATTTATGGTCAGACAACTCGCTATCAGACCATTGGAACTGCGTCGTATTGGACAAAACAAAGTTAATGAAGGATTCTAACATGTTGCAAGAGATCTATTGCTGAGTTAACTATTTATCCCATCGAGCCATGCACCGAGAACACTTTTTCCAACCGAGAGTTTGAGCCCAGAGACTAAGTTGATTTTTCACAGTGATCATCATGCTCTTGCTCTATATCCCATTACTGTGTCTAAGTTACCCTTCGAACTCGAGATTTTTAACCCCGAGCATGTATGTCGGACGAGTTGAGCGCTGCAGAGAAAGATGTTGAAGAATTTCTGATCGACCTCATGACTGAAAGAGTCATGTCGATGTCTATAGGTGTACAAGCATCATCGACGAGAGGAATGTAAGCCTCTCCGTCCACTGCTCATGGAGCCAGACCATCCCGACCATCAGATGAAAAGCGAACCAAGCACAGGGATGATCTAGCGAATGCAAAATTGATCCCAACCATATTAACCACCTACATACCACCTCTGAGCAACACAGTAAATCGAGACAGTGTGCCTAGAGATTTCGAATACACCTTGGTTACAATGTACCTCCCGAAGGGGATACATGCAGTTCAAGAAGACCAATATAAGATTGCAACGTTAAAGTTTAGCGGCTTCAACCTCAGAGAACGCAAAGTCTATAACATGTTCACCCCACATAAGTACCTGACCAAAATTAAGGGGAAGAATTTGAAGATAATCCCCCAGTCATGGACTATGAACCTCGTGCAGTCCACCTTGCTAAACATCATGAAGATTCCCCACTTTGGTAGACACCAGGAAGTCAATGCCTATGTCAAGCTGCTATTTTCTTGTTACCATGGCAGATATTTGTGGCTAAACCGTCGTATAATAGTTGATCCAGTGCTGATCAATCAGATCATAGGGTTGAGTATGCAAGGACCTGATCCACAAGAGTTTTACCCCGGAAAATCCATGGATCACGCTCTAGCACAGGAGATCAAGGACACTTATGGCAATGTCGAGAAGGGAACGCGAGGCTACAAGGTATCTTCTATCCAGAGTGGCACACTGTGCCTTGCTTGTCAGTTGATTGCAGGGAAGTTAGTAAGAAATAACTGACCTACCCAAGTCACTGGTTTTGTAGTCGACCTTGTAGGGAAGTGCATGGAAGGCCTTCAGATAAACTGGGTGAAGTACCTAGTGAACCAGTTGGCAATCGACTACAGAGAAGCACATGATCAAGGATATGAATTTCATTTCAGTTGGCTCTTGATCCTTATATATTTTATTTCCTAGGAGATGCAAGAAGGTGCGACCTTCCTAGACATCGAGCTATTTGAACCACTGGCTATGAAGTTCAGTACACTGTGGTATTCAAGAGATATGAATAAACAATGGAAGTCAAATGTTGTATTTCATACCTACTACAATCAGCTGAAGATATCCATACAGTCTGAGCCTCACATGACTCTGAAAACTCTACACCGGTTCAGGCCTTTGATGAAGTTTAGAGCATATCGACATTTTATTTACATCACAATGCGTTCTGACAAACACAAGCAACAAATTCAATCCTACTATAAGCTGATAGAGGAGGACTTGGAGGAGATCCCTAAGGACTGGTCAGTGGACCTCCTTATTCCAACAGACCCTGCAGAGATATCCAACATCGATAGCCCATAAACAACCCAGGATACACCCGAACCTAGTAGGACAAAGAAGACTGAAGAGGTCCAAGGATTAGACAGTGCATCCGTGAAGACTGCTTCCATATCGCCAGAGAAAGGAGGTGATGGCAAAGAGTTATATGAAAAAGAAGAAGAACAATAGAAAAGAGATGAGGTTGATCCCATGAAGAAGAGTAAAGGTTCACCTCTAAAACCTTCCTCCCAGAATAAATTGAAGGCCACCATGACCAAGATGTAGACTGTCCTCACCTCCGATGACTTCGACTTCCTCATAGCATCCCTACAAGATGCTTCACTAGAAATATTAGAGAAACAAGAAGAAAAACAAGAGGAAATGTATGATCGAATTGAGACTGAACTTTGAGGGGTACATCAGGCCCTACAATCTAGCCGCATAGTCTCCACTGTACTGGGAGAACCATAATTGGGAGATGAGCCAACCCAACTCCACCACCTAGTAGATACAGTCGAAGCTTGCTTTTGATGAGCACAGGATGAAACAGAGCAAGCCACCCAGGCTTTGAAACAAGTACAAGGAGTACTTGTAGAGAAATGCAGTGTTGCAGAACAGGAAAAGCTTGATCTCCAAGCGAAGTTTGATGAAGAAAAAGCACAACTACAGCAAGAAAAGGAACAGTTGCTCATGGAGCAACTCGAAGTAAAACAAGCAGTCAACAGAGAACTTTGCTCTGTGATAGTCTTAGAAATCAAGGTAGAAGATCGAGTTACATAGCAGGTGAACCAACTCACAGAAGCCATCCAACAGCTACAGTAATGCATAGCATATTTGGAGCTACTCACTGTACCTGGGACCCCAGAAGATGTAAGAGACCAAAGAGAAGAAACCGCCCAGAGCGCAGTTGAAAGGATAAAGGATCTTACCATGGAATGTAAGAAACTCACTGATCATAGTGCCCAGACCTATGAACAACTCATGGAGAACCCGAAATTGAAGGCACTAGAGTTGCAACTCCAAGAGGCGAAGTATCAAGCCAAAAAGATATAGGTGCAGCTGAAGCCCCTGTCAGCTGTGGAAAGAATGAAGTGATCCCAAGAGAAGAGCACTGCACAGCAGTAGATCCACACTATCCAGAGCAGAGTTATGGAAGTAACTTAGAAGCTCCAACCTGTACAAGAGACGGCCTATCAATTGTTTACAGAGGTAGAAGGCCAAGGAGCAGATCTAGAGCAGGTTGTCACTATAGTTGAACAACGTCTAGAGGGACCTATTAATGATGTAGTCATCCAAGAGTTCACTGAACAACAGGTTGTAGCACAACATCAAGTCGAAGTATCTTGAGTCAAGCTCAAGGTGTTCGAAGCAGAACTAGTTAGACCAGAGTGATTCAGGATGAGTCACAGGTGAGTGTTGGGGGCCTGTTGACCCTTGACCAAGTTTTGGGAGATCCTTGGTCAAGTTGACCTATTTTGGGACTTTGACAACCTGTCAAAGGTGGAGCACAAGACGAAGTAGAGATCGCGAGATCTCGACCCCCTTTTGGGTCCTTTTTGGGATTTGGGATTATGTAACAGGTATGGGATGTTGGCCCATGGGTTTACCCATGTTTAGGCCTATTTTGTAAAGTATAAATAAGTAGCTAGGTGACACAAGTAGCCTGGATGATAAGCTAAGTGCTAAGTGCTAAGTGCAAGTATGGTTTGTAGATGCTCTGTGCATATTGTGAGAAACTTGTATATCTAAGTGCAAGTGGTTGTAACAGACTGTGAAAGGCTTTGTGCTAGACCTAGCTCAGGGAAGGAGGATCTGGCGAGGTGCGCATAGATCTCCTGTCGTATGCAGAGTAGGGTTTTGTGGCTCTGTTCTTGTAGATGAATGATTGAATCTAACAAAGAATAAGAGTTGGTGGAAGGAGCCCCAGGGTGGGGGTGAACCACGTAAATACAGTGTTATTCTTCTTTGTGAGATGTTCTGATGTGTTTATGTCTTTATTTGCTAAGTGATTTGATATAGATAGATAGATATGTTTGTGCTTTGTGCTTATGATGACCCTGGATGCTAGATCTGGCCTATGTGAACTTTCTTAGTGCTTAAATCTGCTAGATCTGATCCATTTATTTATGGTGAGTTCTTAAATACATTAGATCAGGGTGAATGCTGCGATGCTCTGTTTTCTCTACGGAGTATATATTGGTTAAATAATGATGAAATAACGGTGCTAAGTGCTCTATCAAGTATTATAATCACAAATCTGTGTCCTAGATAAGGTTGCAGACACTTGAGTCCTGCAACCACCCCTGCCTCTAACTCGGCTGAGACTTCATCTGCTTCGCAGGTGTTGCCGAAAGGGCCAGTATTTAGGGTTTTTTTGGTGCGATGTTGTAGCATTGAACCTTGGGTCTGCCCTTGTGCCAACATCAACTAAGCTAACTGCCAACATCAAATCAACCCACACAATAAATATCAATGACACAAGCGACTAGAAATCTTATGGCGAGTGAGAAACAAACACAATAAAATGTTACAGGAAAAAGTACCAAACATCAATTATAACAACCACTTCACCCTAAATGGGAAGCGCATGACCCAACTAGGTTTGAAATGTGCTTATCTATCAATGCGTGAAATGATTCCTTTTAGGGAATCATGTCGCCACATTGCGACAAGCACACTAGGATTCCAAGCACAAACATAAAATCTCTAAACCATCAACCAGTACATAAAATCCAACCTTTTCTAAATTCAGTTTGCATTGACATACATTAGACGAACCATAAAGAAAGCATTGTAATCAATCTAGCTAAACGAGGCAGATGGTAAATATATTTAATACAGGTTTGTAATTGTGCAACAATGTATAAGTATCTAATTAACATTTTACCCTCATAAGCGCAGGAAAGGTTTTGAGTCCGGGGCTCATTCTGGCCATGCACAATTGGATAGTAAATCAGAAATAAAAGATACGATGGATAGCAAGGTTTCTTATAGGACAAATAAAGAGACAAGGGGATTACATTGATAACATAATTCTCAAGGAATCCCTAAGGAGAATACATTCTTACCAAAATTCGAAAGAAAACCATTTCTATCCTACGCAACAGTTCTTCCAATGTGGTTATGTATGTACAAATAGTTTTATTTTTCTTCTGTCAGATTACCATTACAAATTATGATTTTATGAAAAATAATCTGTTACAATTACCATAGAAATACATGTGCAAGGAAATCTCATGGCAATGAAATTATCATCCGAATACAATACAATAAACAAGTGTAAATTAGATTTTATTGCAAGTAAAAACTTTAACATGCGTACCTTTACCGATGACGATGAGGCGGAGATGTCCTCCCTCGCATTCGTTCTATCCAGATCCCGCTTTCCGACCGATGAGACCTCATCAGTACCTCCCAACCAATGCTAGGGGTACTCTTCTCCCCCCTGATCCCCTCGAGCTTCAAAGGGGACACACACATGATACTGGAGAATGATAGCACCCAGCTCGCCTCGCAAGGTCAAGCTACCACTCGTTACCTGAGTTGGGTATCCCAACTCCCACAAGATAAATTCCAGTCAAGATGAAATTTCAGTAGCATAATGTTACACAAGCTAGATGTGATCCATAATCCTCCTTCGCCATCCTTTTTATAGAGTTTCTTAGTCATTAGTTTCCCAAACCCTCATTAGATTCCTTTTTCATTTATTTAATTAGGAAAAACCTCCCCCATACACATGTCGCCCGATCCCCTAGTTGCACCAGAAAATCAATTTATTAATTAATTAAATATTCCTATTTCCCTCACCCACTCAAAAGCGTTCCTAAAAATGCTCGTCGGTGTCCCATTATTCCCTTACAATTCTTAAATGACTTACACCTTACTTAATTCCTAGTTGAGTTCATAAATAGAAAGTTCCAAAGGCTATATTTCTTACTAAGTTAGACATTCCCCTTTTTCCTTAAGTTTCCCCTTTTCTTTAAGTTTCCCTTTTCCTTTAAGTTTCCCCCCTTTATTTAAGTTTCCCTTTTTCTTTAAGTTTCCCCTTTTTCTAACTAAGTTCAAAATTAGCAGGTTTAGACAAAAACAACCAATTACCCCTTTTTTTAATTAAACCTTTATTAAAATTTCCACTTTAATTATTAATGCTTGAATTTTCTTTACCCCCTTCTTGTTACATGTCTAATTAGTTTTTTTTTTTTTGGTTCAAAGGTTCTACTCAGACCTAGGTTTTCAATTCACTAGGCTTGGCAACAATTCTTAAGGGAAAAATTTGTTATTAAACTTTACTTATCACATCATTTATTTTAAGGCCAACAAGGTCCTAAGGAGGCATAGTTTTCTAGGCACTAGTTTTATTAACTTACCATAGTTAAAATCATGGCATGCCCTTTAGGACACACTACATGCTCCAAGGGTGCCACTCACCTCTTTCCATTTCATTTTCGCAACATGCCCTTCAAGATGCATTACGTTCTCCAAGGGTGCCACTCACCTCTTGAATGAATTTGGTAGACGTCAAACCAGTCAATACTTAATTAGGTGATCTTGTGGGAGACTAAGGGCCTCTAAGGAATACAGACCTTAACTTATTGTGCACCCCTTAGAATCATCGTGATCGACTGTCACAGTCTGCCCTCACGTCATTGTGGGTATTCTTGAACTAGGTAATAGTTAACCTACAGTTCGAGCCACAACAAGAGTGTTAGTAGGCTATGGTAGGGCTGCTACCACACCTCTCCCTCAATGTCTCCGGTTGTTGTTTGTGACCCCTCTACTCCAAATGTGAGTCTGGCCGACAAGATATTGTCAATCTGCATCCATCAACGAATCATGTCAGCAATAATAATCAACATCATAACATCAAATCGTATGTACATATGTCACATCAACAACATTCAAACCCTAACAGTCCACTCCTTGACTCGATCCAGAGTCCATGAAGTTTCATTGATGCCTCGACATCCTCAACATCCAGAGTCCTACACACTCAGGATAACCCAATCAATAACACCTGTTGATGTAAATACAACAAAAATAGCATAACATCAAATCCAAAATGTCTCATAATCATAATCAAAACAACCAATAATATAACGACCCGGATCACTTGCACGCAAGTGTCCTCAAAGAAGAAGTCCGCTCAGTGCATGCAAGAGCGGGATGTTACAGAATACAAGTTACCTCAAGAAAAATTCAAGATGTGTGATCCTAACGTCTTAGTATCATAGAATGAGTAACAACTAAATAGATCCTATCCCTACACTCATGAACATTGGGATCAGAAAGATATTTATGAATTAAGTGTTGCTTCTTGGGAACAAGTCCAATAAAGGATCATGCTACAAGAAAAATATTCCTTTCAATAGAAGGATCAAGAATTGGAAGAAAATAAAAAGAATGATGAAGTTCATAAATTGAAAAGAGAAGTAGGTGAAATCAAAAGGAAGAAAGAATCAAATGATAAAGAAAAACAAGAGGGAGAGACTAAAAAGCCAATGAAATTTGTTGAGGCTGAAAGATTGAAAAAAGTAGTTGAATTAGAACAAAAACTAAAAGAAACCAAAGAGGCCAAAGAGAGAGACGAAGCAACCAAGAAGAAAAAGAAGAAGATGATTGAGTAGAATTACCAAGAAAATGGTAAGAGGAAATGGAATCTAAAGAGAAGGATATTGCAAAAAATAAGCCAGAAGAAGTTATAGAAAAGAAGGTTGTTGAAAAAAAGGCAAAATAATCTGAAGAGACTAGAATCAATACAGCTACCAAGGAAAATAAAAAAGAAGAGGAGGTTGCATGACAACAAGGACAAGCAACAAAGGAAAGTCAAATTAAGGATAATAACTAGATACAAGAAGAGAAAATGAATTTGAAACTCAAAAACTATCTGAAAATCAGTATATTAAAACTTCAAATGTTGATTATGGGATATATCATACTATGGAAGATCTAATCATTATAAAATATAAAAAAATCAGTTGTAAAGGAGATAAAGGCAAGAATACAATTGGTCAATAAGTGATAACACCAAGCAAGCTAGAAAATATGCTAACATGGGGAGACACATCTATATCTGATCCACCTGATGATGATTTTGATCTTGAGCTAATAGCTTAAAACAAAAGGAAGTAGTCAGTTATCAAGTAAACACAAAGGAAAAGGAAGTTAGACTTATATAACACAGTAATTTGTACAACTGAAGTAGAAGTGTTATATACCAAGAAGACTAATTTGTCAACACTAGTTTCAACAAGATTGGAAATAGCTCAGGCCACTTTGGATAAAGCTAAGACTAAAGAAATGATCATTCAAAAGTACAAATATGAAATAGCATTACTTGAAAACTAGATAAGATATTATAAATTAGCTCAAGAAATGGTCACAAATTCAATGAATGTTCTCTAGAAGAAAATGAAGAAATTGCAGAAGTTAAAAGGTATTTCTACATGAAAAATCTTTAGTGACAATAGTTATGTATTAATATTTTTATATTATATAAAGAAATCTAATCCTAGAAAGTCACTCGTGAATGAAAACAATGTCAGTTCAATGCTATTAGAGAAGAACAACAAGTGATCAGAGAAAAAACCCTAAGAATTCCTATTTTGAAGCAAGAAGAAATGTTTGAATTAGAGCAAGGGCTTATATATTGGCAGGAGATATCTCAAGCTACCTACATACACTTAGAAGAAGAATGAATGGCATGTTTGAAGATATGGGATTATATGGAAGATGTTGTAACTGAGTATCAAATTCCATCATTAGGATCACCATACGACTTTCTTCCAACATCTCAAGTGATAGAATCTCTAGAGAAAACATTACAACGAAACAAGATAGATATTAGAAGCATTTCATATGTGACTAAAGTTCATTTGAAAACTTTTGGGAAAAATGTAGCTAAAGATATCTCTTGCATTCAACATTCAATTCCCAAAATAGATAAATAGATAAATAGATTCTCTAAATGTTTATTTATTTTGTGGGCCCCACATAGTCAACATATTTTTCCCAAATTTGAACTATGTAAACATTTATTTGAAGCATGGGAAAATTTTGCTAAAGAGATATCAAAAGAAAAGTCTCCTAGTTCTTCTAATCTTCATAAAGATAGTTAGGGTTTTAGAATGAGAAATTATTTATTGTAACTAACTTTGAGAATTTATAAATAGGAGAAAGAAAGAAACAAAGGGATTTTTGATCCCCAAGATTTGGTATGAACGTTTTCTACATTTCATAATATGGAGAAGCCATTTTTAGCCAAAGTTTCTGAAGGAGATCAATTTCGTCTCTATGCAAGTTGTAGCCTATTTAGAATTTTTGTCAACATAGGATGTATTGTAATAATTGTATTTAAGTTTTACAGACTATTATGGAATGTTACTTACAATCGTCGCTTTATTTCTCTTTAATAATATTTTGGATGACATGGATATTAAATTGTAACTATTAATTTATTAAAGATTATTCCTAGTTAAACACTAGTTATTTGTTTATCTATTGTCATTATTAGAAAAAAATCACTTCTTATAGTCTATAAAGAAAATTAAACATTTAATATTATATCCTTTCTTTCATAAGTTAGTAATAGAATTAGAGTTAAATCAACTTTAAATATATTATATTATTAACATTAAATTCATTAGAATAGTTTGAATGATTAGATTAAAGAATTTTTTCCACATATGTAAAGCTCATCGAAAGGTTTCCAAGCCATTAATCTAGACGATTTTTCCATACCGAACAAGAAAGAGTCTAAGTCAACCTCTTTTCTAGGTTAAACTCATGTTGTTGATGTTGGGTATTCCACCCCATCAACAAAATGTTGTCCCATGGTCCTCAAAATCTATAGCAACAAGTCTAACAAAAAATGAATTTGGAAACTGTTGTTTGTGGAGATTGATTATCTTCCTAATTCAGAGGTCCTTGATTTCAGTCGTGTTTATACCCCATGAAGTATTTACACCCTAGAAGTATGTACACTCTTCCACGCGGGGGAGTGTAGAGGGGGGGTACCCCCTCTGCGGGGTCCGGGGGGGCTATCCCCTCGACTGGGGGGTCTGGGGGCAAGCGAGCCCCCAGCGAGGGTTCGGGTGCGAAGCCCCCGAAGCAAAAATTTCCTTGTAAAAGTATATTGTAATTTCATTATAAATATGGACCGTTCATTATAAGGTCGTAGATCTAACAGTAGAGATTATGTTAGGGTTTTTTTCCCTAGAAGGCAACCCTCTTTTATGAGTGAAATGTATTGCGGCTATGGTTGATGGTGAATATTGTATTATGAGAGAGGAGACTGTGAGAGAAAGAAGAGGAAGTTACATCAGGTTTTGTTGTAGGTTGTATCCCT
>SNQJ01S0043053.1:167822-179432 GCA_010110895.2 Picea sitchensis | reverse complement strand
AAAGGATTCTATGTGAATTAGATACGTCGACAATGCCAAGCACAATACCAGTAGTAGCAGCCAGAAGAAAAACAATTTAATTCACAAACTACATATGCAAACCTCCATAGTTAAATTTTGTGGAGGTGTTGCTTTATGGAGGAAAAAACATGGGTTACTCTTCAGTGCCTCTCATAATTTAGCACATGGACTCGATCCTCTACTACTTCCTCAGTGATTTGCCTCATATATCCTCCTCCGTGGGCCATTCAAATTTCTCCAAGATATCATCTCATCATTCTTGTAGCCACAATATGAACTAACATCAATTCAATTGTATATTTCATACATACACCTCCTGTTTTTCTCCTCGAGGGGGCTTATTGAATAACTATTTGAGGATGGGGAGGGATTTCATAGCTCTTAAGTATATGTAACCAGGGCCCTTGTCGGTGGAACTAGGAACATCAACTTCGTTCCCTTCCAAGTCTATCATATTAGCCCATACTTTGGCATAATTATGACTACCAAGATCTACAATTGACCTCCCTACTCTTGATCATCAACCTAACCTCCCTCTATATAGACTTGATCCTCTACCACTCACTCACTGCTTTGGACTGCATCTCCTCCTCCATGGGCGACTCAAATTTCTCCAAGATATTGTTCTTGTCATCCCTGTCACCATAATAACTAGCTTCATTTCTCTTGTATATTGAATACATATACCTCCTCTTCTTCGCCTCATAAGGATTATCAAATAACTCTTTCACGCCGGGAAGGAATGTCCCAGCTGCACTTGTACAATTCGTTGCTGGAAGATTGTAACATGCCATCTTCCAACAATCAATTGTATAAGTGCGACTGGGGAATTCCTCCCCGACATCAAAGAGATATTCGATAAGCCCCCTGAGACAAAGAAGAGGAGGTATAGGTATGCGATTTATAAGAAAATTTATGCTAGTTATATGGAAAAAGGGATGACGAAAAGAATATATTGGAGAAAGTCGAGTGGCCCGTAGAGGAGGATATACTGGCTAGAGAGTTGAGGGAGTGGCAGAGGATTGATTCTATCTAGAGGGAGGTCGGGTTGATGATCAAGAGAAGGGATTTCATTTCCATTAAGCTGGTCCTTTTCGAGGAAGATGAGGATCTGGCAGAAGAAATAGGAGAGCAGGACAAGGGAAAATAACAATAGAGAGAGTGAGAGTTTTTTGCCCATGTTTCCATTCTAGATGAGAAAGAGATCGAGTGCATGGTTGTGGAGAAGAAAAAACATGATGAGATTCTTCATAAGTAAACGGGTGAGGATCTCATGGAGGAGCAAGCTGAGGCCAAGGAAATGCTTAATATTTAGCGATAAGGCATGCTAACAAAGCTTATGGATGATCGGTTATTTTTCCAAATGTGCTTCTTAAATCTATTAATATACAATATGGACCATAGTTCATTCTTGATATTGATACAGTTTTATAATTAAGACATCAACCAAGGTACTTTCTTGTTGAATAGGGAAAAGGGCCACTAAGAAGCTCTGATCATAGAGATTGCCAGTCCTAATTATGCCAAAGTAGGGGCCAAGATGACAGACTTGGAAGAGAACAAAGTTAATGTGCCCAATTACACTAGTAAGGGCCTTGGTTACAAATACTTAGGGACTATGAAATTCCTCCCCATCCTAAAAGAGTTAGTCAATAATTCCACTTAAGACGAAGTAGAGGAGGTGTAGGTATGCAATTTACATGCGAATTGACACCAACTCATATTATGGCTATAAGATTGATGAGGATAGTATCTTGGAGAAAGTCGAGTGGCCTGCAGAGGAGTAGATGCGAGGAAGAGCACTGAGGAAGTGGTAGAGGATCGAGTCCATGCACTAAATTATGGGAGGCACCGAAGAGTGATTGCCTTTGCAAAGCACAACATCTGCAAAACGTTAATTGTGGAAGTTTGCATACATAGTTTGTCAATTAAATTGTTTCTTGATGCATTTTTACGTAACAATCGCTCCAATGCACTTTCAATCACATTGGTGCGCTATAAACAATATAACACACATGCATATTGTTTTTTTCAAATCATGTTGATGTTGTTGTTGTTTAATTTCTAAAATGTATTATAAATACGCTAATGATTTCTCTATTTTTAAATTAAATTTAAAATGTATCACTCATTAGAATTTAGAGTTGCATATAATGTTTAACTTTAGTTTTATGAAATCGTTTACTTTGGATTGTAATCGCAAAAACTTATAACTATTAATGTCATATAATGTTTAATTCTTCTTCAAGGTGAATTATTTAATTTTGAGCAAGATACAATATGTTGATTAAACATGTTTACAAAGAAAAAATACTTTTATGAAATGCTATTTTCTCATTTATTTTATTGATAACATTATAATAATTGTTCATAATTACATTTATAATTATTATATTTATGAGTAGTGATGGTACAAATTTTCCATATTGAGATGTTTTTTTTTTCAAATATTATATTGGGATGACTTATGCCATGTGTCATATTAGACTATAAAATGCACCTCACTTTATATTAACAAGGCTGCATAATAACATTACCTACATCCCATTGCAGTTCCTATCACATATTTAATGAGCTCATTCCTCGATGCATAGGTATTCCATGGATAACATAAGTAGGATATGGAATCATGGAGGATTCATTCGAGCCTGCCAGAGGACAGACTACCCTTAAAAAAACCAATTTGTCTCGACATAAGGCTCACTTAATTTGACCCGTCATCTAAAAAAACCTTGGATAAGTTGGTGTACTTGGTTGAATGTCTTGGATGTAATCAGTAAGGAGAAAACATTTAAAGTTGTGTGATGTTAATAATAACAAGGAAGAAAACAATGAATACATGGCCACTGGTGTTGGAATAAGAGATTCATCATTGATTACTTAAATCACAAAATAAATAAATGATTTTTAATATTTTAGAAAAATAAAAAATTCAATTAATATAAAACTTTAAACTAAAGAAGAAAATTTATGATCAACCACATGTTAATAATTAGTTAAGGGAAAATCAATTACTAATTCTCATGACACTGAGAATATTTGGGATGGTTTAATGCTTCAAATCGAACTTAGTGGAATCAAGACTATAGATGGGATTGTTGGTCATTTCACACCAACTTATGTGATCTAATGCCAACACAATTAAAGTTATGCAGGAAAATAATAGTAGACGACATGAGAAGCTATCAATAAACAACACCTCATGATTCATTATTTGCAAAAATGTTCATGGTCGGGAAATTCACAACAATTGTTTTTCTTCTTGTTTTAAGGTGGATCTTATCCTTCCCAGAAATGTGGTTGAAGTGCTTAGGTGGATTACCATATGGCTATTTGGTTAAATATTGAACTAAATATTCATTCTAACTTGACGAGGTGTTGATGAGACGCAAAGTTCAAATCTCCCCAAATGCTAATTGGAAACTTGAGCAATACAACATACTTATATGCTAAGTTGTCAAGTAAAAGAGTCACGGTTTCAATTAAAACATTCAAGAAATAGAATAATTACAATGCCAAATAAATTGTTTATAAAATATTGGAATATGTACAATGAATATGGATAAATTGTGGCGAATAAATCATAATTCATGACCAAAATAAATTGAAAGTTATATGATTACCCATGTCATCAAGTACAAAAAATGACAAAGCACTTATTTCCCTCCGTTGTCGACTTAACAATAAAGGGTTGGTTTCAATTGCCAATCCCATTTAAGAAAATTGGTTTTAAATAATTTTAAAAAATAATAAAAAATCAACCACAATGTAGAACCTTTGAAAAAGAACAATTTTTTGGGTCATCCTCAAGTAATAGATTATCAATAGCATATCGAATGTTATATACCACTGCAGGGCAGCATGTATAATAATAAAAAAATTAATAAATGTGTTAATACAATTAATATGTTTTTTTTTTAGTTTGTAGGAGAAAATGTCAATTTTTTAAAAATGGTTGTGTTAAAATTTTATTGCAAAAACACAGACATGTATTTTTAAATTATGATACATGTTACATGAATTTTTTTGTTTGCTAGTTTGTCCGTGACCTGCGGGACTAGCCTATGGCTGAGAAATTGCGACCTAGGGGCATCTAAGCCGTCAAAATCACTCGAGGATCGCACTCGACCTTAGCAACACCAACCCTTAACATGGATGGATTTTTTTTCCCCGCATGTTTTGTACTGGTGACTTTAACATCACAGAGTATCTTAACAACACACTCCATCACCGACTATCCTACACCTCAAGGACTACACGAAAAATATTAAAATAATAGGAAACAATAACATTTTTATAATTTTTTTATATATATTTGGAATTAATAAAAATATATCTATAAACACATGCAATTCATTAAATAATAACATTTATATAAAAATATATATTTTGAATCCATATAAATAGATCTATAAATGCATGCAATTTCATCAAACATGAGTCTGTGTAAACTATTTAAAAATATTGTCAAAATGAAACACAATGACCAATGATTTGGAAATTATGAATTTAATTAATTAGTTTATGCAATCCCAACCACCACCATGGTTTTTAGGAAAAAATAAAATTTGACATAAAATCATTAGATAACATGGACATATGGTACTTTCCCTCCTAAAAATTTTAATTTTAAATAATGTTCATGCATCCTATGACATTAGTGTTCTATGTAATTTCTACAATTATTAATATTCATTCTCATATGTTTTGTAATCATGTAATGAAAATCATTTTATTAATACATATGTCTTATCAAATAACTAATATACAACTATCAACTATCCTCGATAATTAATCCTATGAGATCCTTAACTAAGTGATTCTTTCCATATTTCTTTTGTGATCGTATTTGATATTATAGGGCCCTTTGCATCATGAATAATCCATAAAGCATCAAATTTAGGGGAAAATACATCATTTTTCACATGTGGGCCATATTAGGCCCTAATACAATCCCTAGTGTGCAAGGATTATAATGGATAAGGTTCATTATAAATGTCCCCTATGATGGTTTTAAGCTCGATGCATGATGGCCCATGAATTCTAAAATCCTACTTCACACCCTAAGATATTTGTTTTCATCCTCCAACCATGACTAGGGCCTTCAAACTCATCATTGGTGTGGAAAAATTAATAATGGTGCATATAACATATCTGTGGGATAAATGTTCCCTTTATAGGGCCTATGTGGATTTGAGACCATATCTAGGGCCCATGAGACATTAAATCATATTTTAGGCCCTATATTGGTGTTCCTCCTCATGCCATGTCTAGGGTACTTAATACCCTTTTATGGAGTGAAAAACATTATAACATCACTATTATTATACTCATTCACCCAATATTCCTTTAAGAGGGCACGCAGGGTTTTTTGGGATCCTATGCATGACTCATATATTTTATGAACCTTTTACTCTCTGATGAAACCTTGAAATGCCATAATGCACTATAACGGGAATATATGGTCTTTGAGTGGGATACTAGTGCCATCATTGAGGTTTTGTGCACCATGTATGGATATCTAGCCATTAACCATGGTCCAATGAGGAAAACAAGGAGATTATGCCCTATGTGAACCTTCTAATTCTTATGGGATAGGAATAAGGCCTTGAACCACCACTTAAGTTCTATAAATAGGATTTTGGGCCTTTGAGTGGGAGATGAGTGCCATTAGGAGTTTTTCACTTAAGGGATGATTTGGGGGACTTTATCATGGTATGGATAGGAATTCAAAGGACTTGGGACCCTAAATGAAGCTCTTAGGCACTCATAGGAGGTTTTTCACATGAGGGGTGGGTATAGAGAATTGACCATTGTAGGAGAAGGAAAACAAGGGAATTAGGTTCTAAATGAATCTTCTATGGCTCATGGGCCACGAACAAGGCTAGAAAACCACCACATGACCCATATAAATTGGATATTTAGCCCCCAACTGAAAAATAGGTGTTATTATTGATTTTTTTTAATTATGAATCTCCTCTTAAGGAAATGTTAGTATTTGATTTCGTTAGTGAAGAAATCGATTAATTTGCTAAGGTTAAAAGAATATTAAATTAAATTGATTTTATATTGATATTTGAAAATATAAAAAATATTAAGAAAACTCAATAAATAAAATAAACAAAAGTCCATGTGTAGAAGTTATAGGGAGCTTAGTCCCCATCTTTGATGTAGTGATTGTAACATGCAACCAACCACTTTATAAAACAAATGACGAATTAAGAAATGCATATACATTAGTTCCATTGAAAATCCAAAAATTCAATTACTCACTCATCTTTTTCTTACGTCCCAAGGGGACATCTAAAGGTAGACCCATTGTAAGGATCTTTTTACGAGTGGTTGGTGGCCTACATAAGTTACGGTTTATTAACAACTTTTAATCAGGAGACAAACTACGTATTGTATTCACAACAACAAATATCGATGCATTCCTTTTCATAAAGAACTATTTGTCATTGGAGTGTTCTTGAAAGGAATAATTTACACTAAATAATGAGGCCCTGAAACTATTAATGAACCCTATGATTTTCCCATGAGTTCATAGAGAACCGTCGATATATAACATGTTTTTCCTATTAAAGTTTCCAGAAGCATAACCATTCATGCACATACTATACATGGAAAGGTTATGTTTGTATTTGGCAATATTCAAGTAATCAAACCGACTACAAGGAGGACCACAAAATGACATACTTGTACCACTAATTGTTTGGGAGGAACAAATACATGTGAAAGGACAAACAACCCAAGACTTGCAACATCTATTTTAGACTTGGAAATCATATAACTATTACCACAAAAAGAGAATTTAGTTCCAACATCGAGCAAATGCATGGATGAAGGCCAAGCACCATACAAAGTTTCTTTGTAACATGTTTGATATTTACTTTGCAGATGGATAGGAAGAGGGAAGTCATCACTACCTTCCAACAATTGTACAGACTTTGGTGAGTACTTGGACATTTTTTTTCTCTGCTCATACAACTTTTTTGATATCCTAGTAGTGATGTTTTGGGTAGTATTGATATCACACTTTATCTCACTATAAGAACTCTCTGTTGACCCAACATAAGGAGGGAGAGAGGTTTTCCAATTTAGGAAGAAATGTAGTTGATATGGCTTCCAACTTTTCAAAAAACAAGCATATAGAAGTGTTCATATGTGTCTTTTATATATCAACTATTAGATTATTGACCACAGTAGGATGTATTAGACCATCAAATTTGGGTAGTCGATCATTAATATAATGAGACAATGTGACACATAGAGGGTTCTTCTTCAACCCTTTACATTCTGAACAACTACATACCATTGGCATGTCATAAAAAATATCAAATTCATGATGTAATACTGTTGACCTAGGCTACAGGTTACTAGAAGATGGCATGTTACGATTGGAAGGGTAAAACAAATGTCCATTTTCATCAAACATTTTCCTACGATATATTTCTCTTGATAAGAGCTTGCGGCATTTTTGCACTAGTGGAATAACTTTCTCATTTGAACTCAATCCCAATTTATGATACTATAAAATTCAATGAAAAATTATTCAAATGCACGTGCATAAATTACATAAATTCAATCAAATAAATGAATTATAAATAAAATATAAACTTACTTCAAACAATGTGGGAGAAGTTGACAAACTTGTAATGATATGGAATGAGTTGGAATATGAAGTAATGATTGTTTGATATTATAACCTTATTTTCCCTGCATTTGAGCCAAAACCATCATCAATACATGCATGAAATTGATATTAAAATTTATCGGTGTTTTTATTTATTTTATAACGCACCAATACATATATATATATATATATAATGCATTGGTGTAACCAACTATGAAACACACTGAACCATTACATCTGTTAGAACCTCTGCAAACCAAAATATACATAAATTTTAATAGCAAAGGTTTGCATTTCTATTTTGATGATAAAATTTGTATCAATGTGTTTTTTAGTATATACGCACCGGTGCGCATGAATTGGTGAGGCACATTGATTTGACGATAAATTTAATTTTTTAAATATATAATTTAATAATTGTTTTTACATACAAATTGAAAAAACACAACAAAAAAAGATAGAGAATTTCATTTTTCAAAACGTGATTGTTAATAAATTAAAACATTATCCATTATTTCATTTGTTTTGTAGAAATTAGAGGGAGGATTTGTGAAATAGAGATTTACCACGAAAGACTTTGGAGTGGCTGGAACATTTTGAAGAGCCAAATTTGGAAGGGATTCGTAGGGCACATACAAATCTATAGAGAATAAATTTTAGGTATGTGATTTCATTCTATTGATCATTTCAATCTTTCCCTATTTGATTCAAACTATTTTTAATGCATGTTAAAAAAAGTATAAGGGTTTCATAGTTACCTTCGGTATTGGAAGTCATAAGTTTCTTGTTGTTTTTTCTTGTTCTCTTTTTTTAAGCAATATATTTTTTTAGGGTTTATTTAGTTGCATATGGGGAATTTTGTATTCATTGCAATGGTACCTCTCATTGCATCAGATCCTAAACCCTGTCAACCCTGTCGTTGTCAACAGTTTTTTTAAAAAGATTTTATGTGGTACACGATGCACATTGTATAGTAAAATCACCGTGGTGCGCACTATACAGAGGTAGTGACCCAATGCTCACTTTATAGAAAAATGAACCGGGGCACATTTATCTGTGAAAAGCATTGATTACTCGAAAAAATAAATAATATTGATTTTCGTATCATATGCATGCAAGTTAGCACTGTGTAATGAATAATAGCACATACCAATGCAAGTATATGTTTGACACCCCCATGCGCATATATGTTTGATGCCCTAGTGCATTTGGTTAATGAAGTGCACCAAAATACTAGATTGTATAAAAATTTCATAATTTCTCTTTCTGATGATTCCTGATTTTTTTTTATACAAGATGCCTGATAGAAGTTCAAAGAAAACATCTTATTGCAATGAGTGCAATGGTAGCTCATTCCAAGAAGAGAGGGAGGTAAGTTCTTTAAATTTTATTAAAAAATTAATATAATTGAAATATTTGTAAGTTTAAATTAATGATGTGTATTTATTAATGCATGTCATGCATAGCAAAAACTTGAAGAGACTAGATAAGATTGTTCGCAATCTGAGTGAAAAAGAGTGTAAAAGATTTATGGAAATGTTACAAAGAGAGGAAATAGGTGGATCAAAAGGTAATCAACATTAAGTTTTTCTTTGACTTTTACTAAAAATGAATTTATTAACATTAATCGCTAACAAGTTTTAAACACTTGATTTCACATCTTAAGAGAATGGATATAGAGAGGGAATGGAATCTCATCCTAAGAGAACAAATTTTGTTAAGGATGTAAATGATGATGACAACTTGGTCATCAGTTCATCTGTAGTGGTGCTTGAAGTTAATGAGGGGTAAATTTTTTTACAGAGCTTTGAGGGATATAGTGGAAAGAACATATAGACATAATTTCCACATACAATACAAAAAACAATCTAGTGACTCCAAGAATCAGGTTATATGTACACTACAAGAAGCTTTTCTGGAGCCATGGTCAATGAGACCCGTGAGACTTGCAATAGAAAAAAATTACAATAACAAAAAAGAATCATATAAAATGTATTATTACTAAACATGTTTTTCTATAATATGTTCCAATAATTACCAGATTAATTTTTGTTGCTATACTTACATTCATGTCTATTTAAGAAAAAAATATTATGCATTTTCTCTTTTCAGGAAGATTATGAAAATTCCAAGCGACAAATGATGGGAAAGCCAATACATGTCAGTAGGGATGTCGAAAAAAGTGTACAAGGAGATGGTAAAAGAAATGAACATAATTGCATCATGGGAGGATGCATCCCAACAACAATGTGCATCAGAGGTATGTGATCATTCATTTATTCTTTTATGTACATCAAATTTATTTATCATATTAAATACTAATTTTCAATTGTTTTGTTGCAAAAAAGAAAAAAAAAATGGAACTCAATCAACACACATGACAAGAGGATGAGGAAGAAAAGGGTTGATCACAAAGTTAATGAGCACTTTCATTTTCAATGTTACTTAAGTTTTCATATTTGTAGTGATATTTATATTTAAATAATTAATTTACACTCATCCATGGATGTCTTCTAATAGGTGCTAACATACAAAGAAGAGCCAACTAGACAATTGATTAACATTGGAATAAGTGAGGGATGCGAGTATATGTTGAAGTATCAAGGTTCAATTAAATAATTTGTAAGTAGCAATATTGTTTAACTTCCCTGTTTTATAATTAATGGAACAATAAGAAAAATTTATATTAATTATATCAACTATGCTTTGTCATGGCATATTAAACATGTAGGAAACAAAATATGGAGCCAACATAAAATATTTTGTTAATCGACATGAGGCAAGGCTTCAAAATGATGTGTATGGTTCATGAATCACTCATTGCTATGGTATGATTTTTTATTTATGCAATCATGTATATTCTACTATATTATAAATGTAGATTTACTTATTACACTTTATATCTATGTTTGTAGATAGAACATGAAGATTTGGAATGTCAAACACAAATCGAGAAAGAAGACATTCGTTTCAATAACCAAAGTACAATATCTCCTATAACTGATCAAGAAATGAGGGATTCACACAACTCAAGCAATGACACTAGTTCAAGTGATGAATGACAATCAATATAATTGAATATATCTACAAGTTTTATGTTTTGGAATATCAGTCTGTAAAAGTTAGGGATTTTGCTTAATGTAGTGGACATAATGTCCCAATTTCATGAGGACATGTTACCAATAAGTGTAACAATTACATATTGGTTCCATTTTTATTATTGTGGACCTTTCCGTTGTCCCATTTTGTATTACCATGGGTCTCTTATTCATATATAATAAAATGGGTTTGTTATTTTATTTCAATGTCAAATGTTGTGTTGTTGATTCATTAATATGTGAATGATTTACATTGTTGCAAATAACTCATTAATTAATATGTGAATTATTTACAATGTTACAAATAACAAAGGTGCAATACATTGGATAAGGAATTAATGCAATCATTATATCAAAATGAAATAACATAAATATAAAAAGCAATATTATTATAAAAAATATTTGTAAAAATAACAATTAATTAAAATATATACATATCAGTGCATTCTTATGAACTCGCAAAATTGTTCCTGAAATAATATCGAAATCAGTAATTTTTAAGGGGTTATACACACTAGTGCATATTAAGCATATTGAAGAACTGATGCATATTAATTATATGGAAGCACTGTTGCATAAAATGTGTGATAATATATATCATTTTAAAATATTACGGTGGGCATGTGATAAATACGCATTGTTTTTTTTTAAATATAATAACAACATCGGTGCTTAAAAAAATCAAACGCATCGGTGTGTTTAATAAGATAAACACATTGATGCTTTATATGTTGTAACATCCCGCTCTGGCGCACTGAGAACACTTATTATTTGAGGACACTTGCTCGCAAGTGATCTGGACTTTTATGATGTTAGACCATTTATACTTGATTATGCCGCGATTGACAGATGACATGA
>SNQJ01S0043053.1:117095-167812 GCA_010110895.2 Picea sitchensis | reverse complement strand
AAAATGAAAATATATATACATATATTATAAACAAATGGTGGCGTATTCCTTAATCTTAAATTTTTAGAATAATGAAAATGATAAATGGATCCTCTTTCCGTGAATTATTAATCCCTACCGCCTCTACCATTAATAAAAGTTACGCATGTAAAAATAAAATGGAATTATTAATGAGCGCACATACTCTTTGAGTTTAAAAAAAATATATATAAAAAAAATAAAATAAAAATAAAATAAGAAAATAAAAGGGAGAAGATTTAGGGTTTGAGACTGGATAAAAGAAAGGAAGAGGGGGAAAATAAGGGGACTTTTTGGAGCTATTGGTATTGTTATGCTGCCAGACTAGAGACTGGACTGATTTCTTGTAGGAGTTGGGGATTCTCAGCAGACTTGAGTGGTAGCTCAACCTTGGAGGCGAGCTGAGAAGCTAGGCTATTGTCTGGGTTGTGTGTGGCCCCTTTGCGGCTCAGGGGGCTAAGGGGGAAGGAGAGTACCCCTAGAGTTTGGCTGGGAGGTACCGGTGAGTCCTCTACGGTCGGCAAGCAGGAGGAGGAGTGGCGGGAGCACAAGAATCATTTGCTGCAAGCGTTAAGGACACAGGTATGTAAATCTCTGGGCATTCTATCTTGCTGTGTGTGTTTATGAACTGTAGTTTTAATGGCTAATGTACAAATTGTAGTTTCAATGGTTATGGTGTGATTCGTGTTTAAAATCTGTAGTTTCAATGGTTATTGGTGTAAACTTGTAGCTTCTGGTACTCCATGGTATGGGAAGTTCGTTTCAAAGGTCACTGCTATTTCGTTTTTACTGTCATCCGTTTATTTCATGGTATGGGCATTTCGTTTCAAAGGTCACTGCTATTTCATTTTTACTGTCATCCGTTTACTTCATGGTATGGGCATTTTGTTTCAAAGGTCACTGCTATTTCGTTTTTACTATCATCCGTTTATTTCATGGTATGGGCATTTCGTTTCAAGGGTCCCTGCTATTTTGTTTTTACTGTCGTTCGTTTATTTCATGGTATGGGCATTTCGTTTCAAGGGTCACTGCTGTTTCATTTATACTGTCATCCGTTTTTGCCAGTGACTGACATTCTGTGGGTAACTCCTGGCACTCCATTGTATGGGCGTTTTTACTCTTTGCGGTGGGCATTGGACTTCTTGGGCTTTTGCCTTCACTATTTTTTTTCCTTACAACCCCGAATTCGTCCCTTCCTTCTGCCGTGGTGATCCACTTTCTGCCTGGGGCGTCGTTTTTATTGAATAATAGGTTCCTTTTGAAGATCATTGAAACATTTTTGGTTTCTTATTGGAACGATTCTGATTCCACATTGCCTTTTGTATTAATAATGGATGATACGTTAGTGAGATAGATGGATAGTGGCCCTTCTGGAATTTGGCCCACCCAAAGTTTGAATTTAAGGTAATCAGGGTAAGATTAACGCAGCCTTAGAGGCCATCATAAGATATATGGATAGGTTCATTCTGGAATTCAACCAGACCAAGGATTGAACCTCAAACTCAAGATCTGTCAGGGTAAGATTTCTTTTGTTTCTATCTATTTACTTTTATTCTTCAGTTTCTATCCATACATTCTTAATCGGTGCTATAACTTCTATGACTTCCTGTGTCTGCACATAATCAATTAATCGGTGATAAAAGTTCTGTTAAGGAAAGACATTAATATATCCAAAAATTCAATTAAAGGAGAACGATCTAAATCAACCTTGCATTGGCATTCATACTGGTCATTGCCATCCATCAAAATGGATTTCTCAAGAACACCACATGCTGTATAAGAAGACAAAGAAAATGTACCGACCTCCTGGGATAGTGTGCTGCATACTATCTCACTGATTAAGATTTTATTTATGTTCAAGTCTTGATCCTTGCTTGAGGGTGTGGTCGATTGTAAGATACAGTATTAAGATATACTCAGCGAAAACTTCGAAGAAATTAATTTCACCTTACATGACGACTAAGTATAAGTTCAGAATTACTTGGGTGTTACGACAACTTAGAAGAAAACCCGTGGACTCTCGTCTGTCCGACCATTTTAGGATGATCGTTGGCGCTTTTGGAACACTTAATACTTGGGGATTCAAAGTATTTATAATAAAGGTTTAGATTTCATTTAAAATTTGTTATTTTTATCTATTTATTTTTATTGATTTTTATTGGTTTATTGGTTTATTTTTATTGATTTAAACCGCGTGCATCCAGTCTGTCAACTACGCCCAACTCATTATTCCAAGGGCACGCAAGTCAAGGGTGGCGATTTCTGGCCAGGACGCTGTCGTCGTTTTTACTTGGAATCTACGACATCTTTTAAGGTTTACTGCCAACAATAATACCACTGTAAAACGTAGGCATGCTTCCAGCATTAGCGCTGAAGGCTACCCCGAATTTACCCAAACCCATTCAACCAAAAACGTGGAAATCACTTATTATTTAACAATAACACAATAGTGTTTTCCTAGGCTCATTAATGACCTGTAAGTAAATAAATCTAATAAGGAATTAAATAAAAAAAAACAAAACTACAGTCTAAGTACAACCCATGTTGTTTATCCAATCAGTAAAAGGAGAACGTCGTCTTAGGGATGTGGGCGCGTGACATCGAATCATTAATTCTTGGACAAAACCCTATGTTGAGAATGAGTGACATCGAATCATTAATTCTTGGCTTAAAATAATTGTATTTGTTATTTTTGGACAAACCCTAATTACGGTTTATTCTAAGGTTGTAGATTTATTATGCCTTCGACGTTCATCTGCCACGTAATTGTGGCTGTGCTAGTTATTGTGAATTTGTTATTTTATTCACATGTCGCCATTGTTGGTTAAACGTTCTATCTTTGGTTAATGGGGATATAAATTTAGATAATAGTTAGGTGGTTATTTAAACTATGTTTATCATATAATGGTTTTAATTGCTTAATTTGCCATGGTAACACTTGTTTAAATTACAATACTGATATTTGCTTTAATTTGCAATGTTATGATGTTGTTGACTTGAGTTATTAATATTTGTTAATTCGCAATGAATTATACTTGTTAATGGCAAGGATTAATAATGTTTAAATTGAAACGCTAATGATGAAGCTTAAACTGCAACCTTAATAATTGCTTAAGAGCAATGGTGATACTTGTTTAAATTGCACTAATATTATTTGTTATAATTTGCCATGTTAACGATGATGGTTGAATCACAATGTCAATAATTGTTTAATTGAAATGTCCGTGACGGTGTTTAAATTGCAAGGTTTTTATTCGTTTAAATTGAAGGTTAATGATAAGGTCGAAATTGCAATGCAATATTTGTTAGGTTACTCTAAAGTATGGTAATAAATGGGAAGGAAAGGAAAGACCTTGAGGAATGTAACAATGTTAGGGTTTACCCTTATGATATTAATCATTGTCAACTATGGTCTTGAGAAAAATTCATTGCTCAACTATGGCGATTAACAGAAAAATGCAATACGCTTGTGATTATGGCTTGTCCCTAAACTAGTGCAAAATGACCTTATAACTAAATAATGGGGGTTGAGATTATTGGTTTTTACCTTACGATAAAGTCTTCGTCGATTAATGGTAATTAATGGTGCAATTGATCTTGACGGATGTCTTCGGGTCTCTTTAGTGGTTGGTCGATTTTGAGTCCTCCTGACTTGCATCTCCCGTAGATGTCTTGATTGTCTCTGAGTTTGTAGTACTTGATGGTAGTGCCTTGCGTAGTCTGCTTGTGTTGGGAGGGATGTAGATACCTTCAGTAGCCTTAGTACATATGTCTGTGTGTTTCCCAGCATCTAGAATCCAGTGCCGTATCAAGAGTCTCGGGCCCTTTAAAGGCAGGGTTTCCACTCTTGCAACACACCTGAGGGGCTTACTAGTTTCTGCCTGAGCAGTCGGCCAGGAGCCTGTCTAATCTTCTTTCGAGAAGACATAAGACTAAACGCCTTGATTTCCTGTGCAGGAATAGTAGCTCCAACACCATGGATTCTTCCCTCTGTGTTCTGACTGTGCAACCCCAGTATGTCTAAATGTTTGTGTTGTGCGCCTCATGCCTATGGTCGTATCTTGTTGCAGTTACTCATTGTGAGCCTTCAGCCTTCTTGTGCTGAACATCATGGTTGTGTCGTGTTGGTTGTCAAGTGGCGACGTGGAGTCTAGTGTGTCTATTTCCCCTCCTACACGCGCACACACATGGTTTAAAAAAAATAAAAAATAAAATTTGCACCTGTTGTCAGAGTAGTTGTCCTTAACTAGGAGGGTTGTTACATATGTAATAAAAGAACCAAAATGTATGAATTATACAAGCACCGAGAGAGAAATGAAATTCAATTGCATTGGTGCTGCCTACAATGAAATGGGAATTTGGGGCGTAATAACCATAACTTCCCTGGTGTGTTTGCATCATAGGTTTTCATCGGGGTAGTAATGTAATGGCAAGCCAACACATTTTTTTCTTATGTACGCACTATGGTATTTCATGTAATGGCGCACCAGTGCATTTTCGTTTTATGTATGCACTGATAATTTATGTAATGACGCACTGGTGCATTTTTTGGTTTTATGTACGTTCTGGGGTATTTTATGTAAGTTCGTTGCAATGCATTTTTTGTTTAAATATGCATCGAGGCATTTTATTTAATGGACCACTGGTACGTTTTGACAATAAAAGTACCGAAAAAAAACATCCGCTACAACCTCCGCCTGCTTAAATTTTTTTAGTTATATGGAAAATCCATTAAAAACTCCACTAAAACCTCCACAGGAAATAAAGGAGGCTGTAGTAGACGTTTTTTTGAAAATTTTGCCAAATTTTGTACCACTAAAAACCTCCACAAAAATATCCATTGGAAGGTTTTCTCCTTGTAGTGTGTGATGACCAAGGACACAATCTTGATATTGAACTTAAGAGAATTTTTAAGGCACACACCAAGTGTCCTCCATCTTGTATATAGATCTATTGTTAGTCCAAAAGGAGTATTAGAGAATGCTATAGTATCAATTGACTCATGGAAATACCCAACAAATTTCATAGTTTTACAAACTAAAGAATTTTTTTTATCGGTACCCACTCATTTTAAGTAGAACATAGCTAGCCATAGCAGATGCATATATTTAGGCTACATGATAGGGGATATGGTCATCATCTATGGTCAATCAAAAAAACATTTAACTCTTTATACCTTTGTAAAACCTTTCATTCATACAAAGATACCTTTATGGATAGGTTAAGAATAAGGAGAAGACATGTTTTAGACCACCATACATCCAATCCTCGCTATATAAACTACTTTATCACTTAAGGATATATATATATGAGGACACAATTATTTCCAACTACATGCAAAATATATACCCTAGTTCTATTAAAATTCAAAAATATAGTAACAAACAAGAAGAAGAAGGCCATGAAAACTTTGTTGATTTAGATTAGACATGTTGGAATAATTCATTCACTACTGAAACATAATAGAAAACAAGTAAAATAGTATAAATTTTACCTAACAAGACTCTAAAAATCAATAGCTAAATAGATTTTGTCCAAGAGAAACAATTGGTAGAAATCCTTCAGAAACATAGTTCAACCTTTGCTTGGGATTAAAAACATTTGTACACACACACACACACACACACACACACACACTATATATATATAACACAACCTCAAAGAAGGATGAAACCAACACTAAAAGACACAGTGAAAATAAGACGAAACCAAGTACTAGATGCCTTGTCAAGAATTTTTTTTTTTCCTTTCTAAATGGGTATATATATATATATATGTATGCCCATAACACAACCTCAAAGAAGGATGAAACCAACACTAAAAGACATAGTGAAAATAAGATGAAACCAAGTACGAGATGCCTTGTCAAGAAAAAAAAAAAACATTTTTTTGTCCTTCAGGAACCTTTTATTATAGGGTACTTTCATTTCACTTATGTAATGCCACTACAACCTTTCAAAGAATTGTGTTGAGTATCTTTTCAAATTTAGTGCATGATAATGTTGAGATCTACATGGATGAATTCATGTTGATAACACACTTATACTGAGAGGGGGGAGGGGGGGTGAATCATTATAATTCTATCTTTTTCTTTTTAACATTCATAAACTATAATGAAGCAATCACATCAATGTAACAACTAGATAAAAAAAAATTAACGTGGAAACCCTTTTGGGAGAAAACCACATTTTTTTTTTATAAATTTGTAGGCACCAACCTACGGTTACAAATGTTTGTAGGCACCAACTTACAGTTACAAATGATTGTAGGAACCAACCTACAAGAGACATCGATCCCCTCTACTTTTTATAGGCATTGACTTATAGGAGACACCAATCCCCTTTGTTGTTTGTAGGCACCAAACTACATGAGACACCAATCCCCTCGAGACATCAATCCACACAATTGTTTGTTATGTAGGCACCAACCTAATTACAAGTTTAAAAGTTCTTCATATTCATTTCCTTCATTGGTATTAGAAAAAACAGGATCGCAAAGTAATAAAATAAAACAAATGCGGAAATAAAATACAGAAGATACACAATACAATAGAGACACAGATATACGTGGTTCACCTAGTGTGGGCTACATCCACCAAAGAAATTGCCAGGTCCTTGATTTATTATTATCTAGCAATCAAAGGGATACAACCTACAACAA
Organism: Picea sitchensis; assembly: GCA_010110895.2. Classification (NCBI taxonomy): domain Eukaryota; kingdom Viridiplantae; phylum Streptophyta; class Pinopsida; order Pinales; family Pinaceae; genus Picea; species Picea sitchensis. Next base: position 161,134 of record SNQJ01S0043053.1, on the reverse strand, counting down.
ACCCGTTGTAACTTCCTCTTCTTTCTCTCTCAGTCTCCTATCTCAGAATACAATATTCACCCTCATGCATAGCCGCAATAGATTTCCCTCATAAGAGAGGGTTTCCTTCTAGGGAAAAAAACCCTAACATAACTTCCACTGTTAGATCTACGACCTTATAATGAATGGTCCAGATTAACAATGAAATTACAATATACTTTTACAAGGCAATTTTTCCTTTGAGGGCTTCGCCCTCGGACCCTGCAGAGGGGGTAACCCCCCTCTACACTCCCCCGCGTGGAAGAGTGTACATACTTCTGGGGTGTAAATACTTCATGGGGTATAAACATGGCTGGAATTAAAAGACCTCTGAATCAGGAAGATAATCAGGCTCCACAACCAACAATCTCCCACTTGGAGACTAATCTCAACAAATCCATCGTTGTTGTATATATTGGACTTTGAACCTTCTTGGACATAAAAATTTTCTCATCTTCGTCTTCATTCTTGAAGACCAACTGAAACTGAGTAGGAACTCAGTTTCTCCCTAGTTACTCCCTTTGTTAACATATCTGTAGGATTCTAGCTAGTGTGTATCTTTTCCAACTTCAAATGTCCATCTTCCAAGGAAGATCGTATGAAGTGGTACCTCAAATGTATATACTTAGTATTTGAATGGAAGGCTGAGTTATTTGCAATATGAATGGCACTCTCACTGTCACAATACAACTTGCTATTCTCCTGCTTCTTTCCCAATTCCTCCATAAACCTATGTAACCAAATCATCTCTTTACTAGCCTCTGTAGCAGCAACATATTCTACTTCTGTTGTTGAAAATGCAACAACCTTTTTCAGTTTCAAAATCCAACGTACTGTTGTTCCACCTATAGTAAAAACATACCTTGTGGTGCTCCTCCTGCTGTCTTTATCACCTTCCATATATGAATCAACATATCCCTGTAGAAAGGTGTCTGAACCTCCAAAACATAATGCATGAGTAGTAGTACCTCTCAAATACCTAAGAATCCACCTTACTGCCTCCCAATGTTCTTTACTTGGATTGTTCATATACTTGCTCACAAATCCCACTACATGTGCAATATCTGGTCTTGTGCAAACCATTGCATACATCAAGATGCCAACTACTGATGAATAAGGGACCCTGGTCATGTATAATATCTCCTCATGTGTCTTGGGACACATTTCCTTAGTTAATTTGAAATGGATGGCTAAAGGTGTATTAACTGGTTTTGCATTCTGCATTCTAAACCTCTCCAACACCTTCTCTATGTACTCACCCCGAGACAATGTCAATTTGCGATTTTTCCTATCTCTTGTTATTCTTATACCAAGGATTTTCTTTGTAGCACCCAAATCCTTCATCGAAAATGAATTACCTATTTTTTTATTGAGCACATTTATATCCTGCATATTAGACCCTGCAACAAGCATGCCATCTACATACAATAGCAAGATAATGTATCTTCCATTTTCTAGCCTTTTAAAATAAACATAGTGATCAAAATGACATCTACTATAACCTTGTTCTGTCATAAACCTGTCAAAATTCAAATACCACTACCTTGGAGCTTGATTTAGGCCATACAAGGTCTTCTTCAACCTACATACCAAATTCTCCTTCCCTTTGACCTCACGCCCCTGTTGTTGTTGCATATAAATCTCTTCCTCCAAATCCCCACGGAGAAAAGTTGTTTTAACATCTAACTGTTCAAGATGAAAATCTTCTACTGCCATGAGACTCAAAATAGTCCTAATTGAAGTCATTTTAACATCAGGAGAAAATATTTCATCAAAATCTATATCTTTCTTTTGTGCAAACCCCTTTACAACAAATCTAGCGTTGTACCGCTTTATTCCTCCATTTTCTTCCTTCAACTTGTAAACCCATTTATTCTACAATGCTCTTTTTCTTGCAGGCAACTAAACCAAGTCTCAAGTATGGTTATTTACCAAGGAATCCATTTCCTCTTTCATTCCTTTCTCCCACTTCTTTTTGGTGTCTATTTGCATTACCTCTTCATAACATTCTGGTTCACCCGAATCAATCAACAATAAATAATACAATGAAGGAGAGTATCGTTCAGGGGGTATACTTAGCTTGATAGATTTTCTAACAACACTTGCAGGTGTTTGAGGTACCTTCTGCTCCCGTTGTTGTACATTTTGATTTTCTGGTTCCTTTGGAATTTCTTTTTCAGTGATCTCATCAAGCATTGTGTATTCTTGTTTTTCTTTTTCCTATTTCTTTCCCTGCAATTGATCTTTGTACATGACCTTGTCATTGAATATGACATCTCTACTCCTATTGATTTTGTTATTTTCATAATCCCATAAGCAATAAAAAAAATCATTAAAACCATATCCAATAAAGGTACACTTCTTGGATTTTGTCTCAAGATTTGTTCTATTTTCTTTATCAATATGGACAAATTATTCACAACCAAAAGTTAAAAAAAAAAAATAGTTTGACTTTTTTCATGTTCATTCCTCCTATGGAATTATGCCATCCAAAGAGATTGAAGGTCCTCTGTTTATTAATTAAACAACAGTATCTACAACATCTTCCTAGAACTGTAAGGGAAAACCAACATGAAATCGCATACTCCTTGCACACTCCATGATTGTCCTGTTCATCCTTTTTGACTCACCATTTTCTTGTGGTGTTCTTGGAACTGTCTTCTCTCTATGAATCCCATGGTATGAACAGTAATCATAAAAATCCTTTCTACAATATTCACCTCCATTATCTGATCTGAGACACTTCAAACTTTTTCCTGTCTCATTCTCATCCAAAGATTTCCATTTCTTAAAAGTATCAAAAACATCATTTTTTTTGTCGAATGCAATAAACCCAAGCTTTTCTAGTTGCATCATAACTAAAAGTAACATAATAAAGAGATCCACCAAGAGATGATACCTGAGCTAGTCCCCATACACCTGTATGCACAAGATCTAACCTTTCATTCTTCTTTTCTTTTCCGACTCTGAGAAATATGACTCTCTTCTGTTTTCCATAAACACAATGCTCACATAAGTCCAAATCAATTTGTTTAAGATATGGAAAAAAAATTATTTTGTGAAGTATATGCATCCCCTTCTCACTCATGTTTCCAAGTGTATGATGCCACAGTGTTGTATCCCCTCCTGTAGAAGCTAAATATATAGAAGAGTCAACACTACCAGTACATAAATACAATGTACCTACCTTCTCTCCTTTTGCTATCACCAATGATACTTTGATGACCTTCCACATCTTATATGTAAATATGGATATACAACCTTCACTTTCCAACTTCCCTGTTGAAATTAGATTTTTCTTTAAATCTGGAACATGTCTTACCTCTTTCAACAACTATTGGTTTCCATTGCGCTGCTTTATTTTTATCTTTCTCATTCCAACAATTTTGCATGGTGCATCATCACCCAAATGAACCTGTCCAAAATCACCTTGAAAATAATCTAGAAAATGTTTCCTATGGGGTGTGGCATGAAATGAAGCCCCTGAATCTACTACCCACGACTCAGAAANACCTTGAACACAATCTAGAAAATGTTTCCTTTGGGGTGTGGCATGAAATGAAGCCCCTGAATCTACTACCCAAGACTCAGAAATATTATCTACATAAAGAATCAAAGAATCTTGTAACACATCACCTGTTACATTTGCTTCCTGATTTCTCTCCTATTGTCCATCTCTTTGTTTCTTTGGAGCTCTTCAGTGTTTCTTCATATGTCCTTTCTTCCCATAATTCCATCACTCTATCTTTCCAAGTCTAGATTTGGATCTGCCCTTCCTAGAATTCTCGTGGTTCCTTGGGCCCTTTCCTCTATCCTTTTGTCTTCTCCTATTCTCCATGTTCAACACATTACCTGATGTCTCACCTGTTCTTTTCCGTCGCATTTCCTCACTAAGGATAACACCAACAACATCATCAAATTTTAAAGTATTTCAACCAGAGACAGAGTTACTTACAACCATGATCAAGCCGTTCCAACTTTCTGGCAATGAGCACAAGATTAGAAGAGCCCTGACCTCATCATCAAAGTCCACTTTTACAGAACTTAGTTGATTAGTAACCGTATTAAATTCATTTAAATGATCTGCAACAGNACCTTGAACACAATCTAGAAAATGTTTCCTTTGGGGTGTGGCATGAAATGAAGCCCCTGAATCTACTACCCAAGACTCAGAAATATTATCTACATAAAGAATCAAAGAATCTTGTAACACATCACCTGTTACATTTGCTTCCTGATTTCTCTCCTATTGTCCATCTCTTTGTTTCTTTGGAGCTCTTCAGTGTTTCTTCATATGTCCTTTCTTCCCATAATTCCATCACTCTATCTTTCCAAGTCTAGATTTGGATCTGCCCTTCCTAGAATTCTCGTGGTTCCTTGGGCCCTTTCCTCTATCCTTTTGTCTTCTCCTATTCTCCATGTTCAACACATTACCTGATGTCTCACCTGTTCTTTTCCGTCGCATTTCCTCACTAAGGATAACACCAACAACATCATCAAATTTTAAAGTATTTCAACCAGAGACAGAGTTACTTACAACCATGATCAAGCCGTTCCAACTTTCTGGCAATGAGCACAAGATTAGAAGAGCCCTGACCTCATCATCAAAGTCCACTTTTACAGAACTTAGTTGATTAGTAACCGTATTAAATTCATTTAAATGATCTGCAACAGAATCACCTTCTGACATATTCATATTAAATAATCTCTTCATTAGAAATACCTTATTGGACGTTGAGGGTTTTTCATACAATTTAGCAAATGCATCCATCAAAGCCTTCAATGTATTTTCTTTCAAAATATTGAAATCCACCGACGCTGCCAGGCTCATTTGTATCGTTCCTAGAGCCTTTTTGTCAAGAATATCCTTTTGATATAAAATAATCTTCCATCTGCATCTTCCATAACTGGTAGTTTTGGCTGTTAAATTTCTTAACCCTAAACGTTCCATCTTCCACCATTGCTCCCACTCGAACTAGGAACCCTCCTTTCCTGTGAGTTACCTTTCGCTTTGATACCAGTTGTTAGAAAAAATAGGATCACGGAGCAATAAAATAAAACAAATTTGGAAATAAAATACAAAAGATACACAATACAATAGAGACACAGATATACGTGGTTCACCTAGTCTGGGCTACATACACCAAATAAATTGATAGGTTCTTGCTTTATTATTATCCAACAATTGAAGGGATACAACCTACAACAAACCCGCTGTAACTTCCTCTTATTTATCTCTCAACATCCTATCTCAGTATATAATATTTGCCCTCATGAATAACCGCAATACATTTCCCTAATAAGAGAGGGTTGCCTTCTAGGGAAAAAAACCATAACATAACTTCTACCGTTAGATCTGCGACCTTATCATGAATGGTCCATATTTACAATGAAATTACAATATACTTTTACAAGGCAATTTTTCCTTTGGGGGCTTCGCCCCCGGACCCTGCAGAGGGGGTAACCCCCCTCTGCACCCCCCCGCGTGGAAGAGTGTACATACTTATGGGGTGTAAATACTTCATGGTGTATAAACATGGCTGAAAACAAAAGACCTTTGAATCAGGAAGATAATCAGGCTCCACAACCAACAATTGGTTTGCTTTCTTCTTCTGTCTTCTCCAAATCTGCTCTTCACTAGTTACTTTTGATTTCACTAGATTTTCTTTGCACTCGCTACTTCTACTTTTTTCAGATCATCTCGACAATCGCTCCTTTTAATTTTGTCATATCTTCTCGGTGCTCACTCCTTTTTCTTTCGTCGGATCCACTCGACACTCACTTCTTTTTCTTTTGATCTACCTTCACCATATCTTCTTTCTTCTTCTTCTACTTCTTCCTTAGAGCTACCTTTACAAGTTTTGTTTGCTAGAATGCCAGATGTATTTTCTAGAACATCATATCCGATCTTCGATAATATTTAATCGTTGCTCCTTGAATGATATTCAATCATCACTCCTCAAATAATATGCATACGGATATTACATTTTCACCCACACACACATATTTCTCACAACCCTCATCTCCTTTAATACTTTACCATTAGTTCTACATGAAAAGTCATGTTCATTTGAAACGACATAACTTTTATTAAATAAATAATTAATTTTCCCCTTTTTAATTTTTTAATTTATTTTTCAACATACCATGGGTAAAATACCACCGTGTGTTTTAAAACCATGTGAAAATACCATGTGCACTTTTACTCCACTTTCACTTTTACCTTTTTTAATTCACTTTCATGTTTACTCTACTTTTATGTAACTTCATTTCTAATCCACTTTCATGTTTTAATCCATTTTTACGTAACTTCATTTCTAATCCACTTTCATGTTTTACTCCATTTTTACGTAACTTCATTTCTAATCCACTTTCACGTAAATTCATTTATGATCCACTTCCACTTTTTTATTTATTAAAGTCTCATTTCCTTTGAATATTTATATGTGAATAATTACTTACCTTTGACATCAATGACAATAATTTATTCAACACTTCACTGCCTATGGGAACTCATTTCAAGAAGCCTTAATTTTTTTCAAAAATATCCTAAAATGATGCAAGTAAATGAACTTATCCTTAAGTAATGAGAAGTTCCCAACAACATTTTGTAGGCCACCACATCTCTCCTAATGATATTGAGGTAGACCCATCCAAAGTGAAACACCTTCCTACACCTAAGAAACAAAAAGATGTCAAACATTTCCTAGTACATGCAAGCCACTATAGAAGATTTATAAAAGATTTCAGCAAATTAGTAGCACCTTTTTTAACCCTACTTTCCAAGAATACAAAATCTCGTTAGTCAACAATATCCAAAAAACATTTTTCACCATAAAACAAGAACTAATGATAGCTCCTATTTTTCAAGGCCCTAAGTAGGATATTCGATTTCACATTCATATTGACGCATCTAATACAACCTTAGGGGCATTTCTTAGAAAATAATAATCTAAAGAACCATCTTCCATTTATTGCATTAGCAAAAATATATTAGGGGCATAGATTAATTAAAAGTCATTGAGAGTAGTTTATTGTTGTTGTTTATGTAATCAATAAGTTTAGGCATTATATTACTATCTAACTTTTGTACATAGTGACCACTCAGTCATCAAGTACTTGATGAATAAAACAAACCTTGATGGAAGATTCATTATATAGTTGTTGTTGTTGCAACAATTTGAATTGACAATACTTGATAAACTTGACAAACAAAATGTTGTTGCGTATTTCTAGTCTAGACTAACACACAATGCAAATGAAGGGTTGTTAATGATTCCTTCTCAAATGAGCATCTATTTGCAATTTCAGTACAAACCCCTTAGTTTTATAACAAATAAAATTACTTAGGTACAAGGAAGTTTCCTCTACACTTTAACTACACAGAATATTGCAATATCATCAAGGAGAGTTCCACATTCCCATGGATCAGGGGATCCTATTCAAACTTGGAATAGTCCAAATATTTAGGCATTGCGTAATGGAAGATGACGTGCATGACATACTACATGATTTCCATGATGAACCTTGTGAGGGAACTTTGCATTGAAGAGTACAACCTTCAAAGTTATGCAAGAAAAGACATATAACGATTAAGCCCTTTCATAAGTGGGGATTAGAATTATGGGACCCACGTACCCACAATCTAGTGAAAAAAATCATATACTAGTTTACATTGACTAGTTGATCAAATGAGTACATGTAAAGTCAAAGAAAAATGCCAAAGAAGAAAAGGTGGCACATTTAATTTATGAAAACATATTTGCAAGTTTTGAAGTGCTAGGGGACATTGTCATAGATCAAGGACCTTTGTTTACTTCAAATCTCATGCACTTATACACAATTCATTGTAAGAATTCAAATACTTATCACCCTGAAGAAAATGGCCAAGTAGAAGTAACAAACAAAGAGTTGGAGAATATTCTAAAAAAAAATAGTAAAGCAACACAAAATAAATTAGGTAAATAGATTGACAAAAGTTGTACATGCATACAACACCACTTGAAACATGACTATGGGGTTTACACCCTATGAATTAGTATATGGAAACAATTTTATGATCCTCATTGAGTTTGAAATACATACATCAAGGATATCCCTACAACTAGGATTGAATCTCTCTGAGACACAACAAGAGACACCACAATAGTTCAATGCACTCGATGAATATAGGTAACAAGCCATGTTCCACAGAGAACAAAGAGGCATGACAAGTACATCAAAACAAAGGTATTCAAAGAAGGAGATTGGGCCCTACTATATGCTTCCATATTCAAGGACTTCAAGAGAAAGTTGAAGACAAAATGGTTAGGGCCATACCATATTGATACATGCTATCACAATGGGTCAGTAAAAATTAGAACTATAAATGAGGAACAAGTGCATATTCTGGTCAATGGACACGGGCTCAAGCTCTATAAGAAGCCAATGTCAAAAGAGGATTTTACTATCAATATTCAAGGTCACCATCTAGGTCTGATTGAGATTAACAGTTCTTATAAATTAGATTGATCATCTCACACAAGAATTATTTAAAAAAAAAAATCCGACATGATGAAAACCTTCTCTAAGGCATCTAGGATGGGTCTTCACTTGAAAACCCCTCTAATGCAAGTTTAAGTCTCTCTCTCTCTCTCTCTCTCTCTCTCTCTCTATATATATATATATATATATAGCACGAGGATGGTTGAAAGTATGACAACTACAAAAGATTAGTGAAAATGCAAAGTATTTAAAGTTGGAGTTTCTTTCAAAAAGCACTCATTTCTTCACATGCAAAATTTATTCAAGAGCCCTTCTCATGGTATACAACTTTGCATTCATACATCAGTTATGGAGAACTTTCTCAACTTGCAATACATCAACACCTACACGCATATCATAGAATGGATTTTCTAGAACATTTACAATCAAATAGAATTCATGTACCTCCCAAAGGTCTACATGATTGAATAAAAGTTTCAAATCAACAATACAATCTTCAAGCACTCAATGCAGAGCTTCATAGATCTCATGTAGTTATTGATATTGCATTCAAATTCATGGGTTCAAATGGAAGAACACAATCTCACTCTATGATTGATATATTATTCTGAAGATAAACATATTGGCCACATCAGTTCTCAATTTAAACCACATGAGCAATGAAATAGATCTAGATGCAAATCTCAAAAGTTTTAAATGGAAAGGAACTATATAGTAACCAAGAATGCATGAGTATGAACTGTAGTCTTTTCATCACTTCAAGGAGATTTCAAATATAAATAAAATATGTTTCATAGTGAAGGGACAAGGACCTCCAGTCATGAGGGTCATAATTGTTAAGACGGAAATATGGGAAATATCCAAAGCAAGACTGAAAAGAGGACCTACTCGTAGAAGTGTGGACTACTCTATGATAAGAGTGTTGAATATAGAAATTTATCATTCAAGGTTACTCAATGCTTATATTTGTAACTCCTCAAGAGATAAATCAATTTATTGTTCATCACTTGTTTCTACCCATACATTGTGGGTGGAAAGTTGTATATATCTTCATTCTAGTGTCCATATTCTCCATAAGTGTAGTACAAAAGGCACTGGGAAATCTATTATCTATGTATTATATATCTTTGAGATGATTCTTAATGAAGTAGAATCCCGATCATCCTAGGGATGACACGCCGAAGGTAGTTAGGAGCATGTGACATAGTTGTTACATCAGTGATTAGTTGCTACAGGATGTGAATGGGATAGACTGTTGGGAGTAGCAACAGTGGTGTAGATCGATAGAACACTACAAAGTAGAAACATTTGGAGTGTTGGGAGTAATAGCAGTGGCGCAGATCGATTGAATTCTATATATTTGTAGCAATGGGGTAGTTGGGAGTGCCACTATAGAATGGACGAGTGTGTGGATGACTACGAGGATAATTGTTATAGAAGCAGTTGTGGATGTTATGGCTCATATGGAGTGAATTTGTTGGAATGGAGATGGAAAGGACATGTGGGAGATGAAGAGTCATCGTGGAAAGGACAAATCGAAATATGGAAGATGAAAGGGCACACGAAGCCTTGGTAAACTAAAGCGAATAGTTTATGGGAAGGATAAAACACATCATCAAAGATATTGATGGAGAGATTTCAGAACCGTGAGGAGGAGAGATCGTGCGATGGGAGAGAGAAGTGGTTTCGGTTTCCATGGCTTCTGGCTTGGAAACCCAACGAATATTGTAAGCTCAGATGTGGCCATTGAGTCATTGTATTGTAACTTGTATGATGAATAAAATAATCACTGTTGCATAATTAAATTTTCTATGTGCATGTATGAATGAATTCTTGTAGGATGTTATGTGTTGTGTTATTGAAATGATTGTGTATGAGTTAATTTCTTGCATGAATGATTAAATCCTATAGATAAGTGTTGTTTATATGGCTATGCAGGTGGCACAAGTCTGTGGAAGGCTGTGTTAGAAATTATGGTCTTCGCTAGGGAGGATGAGTGCTCTGGTTCTACGAGCATTGAATATTTTTTTTGAGTACAAATGATGTGAACAGAAAGAAGATGCAATGGGAAGTGTTTTTCACAGAAGTCATACTATAACAAGAGACATATTATTGTCAGATATGAGTTGCAACAAAGGATTATCGTAGCAGAGATATACTATGAAAAACGTGTTGTCGCAATGGGATCTGTGTTGTAGTAGTATGTGAGTTGCAACAAGAGGTGAGTCGTGGTAGGAGATGAGTTACAACAGAAGTTGTGTTGCAACAGAGACATGTTTTTGCCACAAGGTGTGTGTGTTGTAGTAGTATGTAAGTTGCAGGAGAAGGTGAGTTGCAATGGAAGTGTGTTGCAACAAATACATGTTACTACGACAGGGTGTGTGATTCAACATGATGTAAGTTGCAACGTGAGGAAGGCGAGTTGCAACAGAAGGAAAGTTGCAACACGTGAATATGAAACAGACTGGTTGTTGGATTACTGAGAGAGGGGGTGAATCAATAATAGAGAAATTTAATCCTTTTTAACCATATAATCCAAGTGTTATATCAATGTATCATTATCATGCAATAACTGCAGAGTAAATAAGCAATGAACAAATGAACAATCATACACATACACAGTAAACCAATGTTTTATGTGGAAATCCAAAGCAGGAAAAAACTACATAATTCTTTTTCTTATATGTCTTGAAGAATTACATTCATTGGAAGCACCAACTTCCTTTGCTTTCCAGCTGCAACTGGAAGGAGGCTCCAAACCCCTTTTTTCTCAGGCTACAACCCGAGGGAAGCTCCAACTCCCCTATTCTTTGGCTACAACCAGAAGGAGGCTATAAACCACTATGTTCTCCAACTACAACCAGAAGGTGGATACAACCACCTGTCCTTGCCCCATCCAACCGCCCTGACGTATAAGTAGAATTATGGAACCACTGTCACACTATCACTGTGAGATATACTATTGTAAACTTGTACCAATCAACTTGCACCAAATAACTTGTACCAATAACCTGAACCATGCATCAACCATGCATCAAACTGTACCTCAACTTGTAATCAACATGTACCATAAACAAGTGCATGAACCATGCACCAACCTATACAAAACAACCTGTAATCAACCTGTACCATGAACAAGTGCATCAACCATGCACCAAACCTGTACAAATAACCTGTGACAACAACCTGTGACAACAAATTTTCCAAAAAACCTATCACAACAACCTGTCTCATCAATATTATCAACCAAATCAGATCTACTCACCAATATCAATCACCAATAAAACTCTCAAAGATGTTCATCAACCAAGCATAACACAACAACTCATAATCATCACCAAGATATATATGTGCTTCTAATAATACAAGTATGCTACATCATCCATAAACCATGTATCAAAAATACTACTAACAAGTGCCTCCAACCATGTACCAAGTATGTACTAATCATGTATCAACAACTCTTCAACTATGACTCATCAAGATGTACCAACATCATCAACTATACACCTCATGTATGTGCCGACTCAACAACTACTTGTCTCAACCATGTACCCGACATGTACCTCAACCAAATGCCCTCATCAATTTCATCATCCAAATCTGATTTGTAACTCTGTAATATACCTGGTGTATATGATCACATACCTAAAAACCTTCCTTAACTTTCACAACAAGAGACTAGAATTTTCATGAAACTTTTCTTTAGTCTCACATGATTAGTTTGGGAATAGTCAACAACCCTAACTTTAAATAATCATAACTATGTACATGTAATGAATAAAGATATGAACATAGTACACAATGTTCTTCAGTTTGTTTTATGTTCTTCAGTCACTACTTGGAACCTCTCATAAAAGGATTTATAGCAAAAATGACATACCTTGCTGAATTCTGGATTATTCTAGAGAGAGACCTTGTAGAGTGTTCCCCACACGAAATATTTGTTGAATGGATCTGAAAATATTACACAGAATAATACAAACTGTACTCTAACCAACACATTTGGTCTTACAAAATTTGGATCTGTTATGAATAAGTTATGACGTTTTTACCCGAAACACCTGTTTTAGACTAGTTTTAGGACTAGCCACAAACACTATATTCCACGGAGTGTAACTCCAAATATAAAACAACTCACAATCTGAATTTTTTACCACAGATACTTGGATATCTTTCCTCAATGGCCTATCAATTTCACAGTCTGAATCATTCTAGGAACAAAGTTATTGCAAAAATGGTGAGATGACCTGTAAATAACATACCTTAAAAAGCATCATCAAAAGAATTTATCCTCCCTTGAATTTTGGATTTCTTTTCTTCACCTTCCCTCTGAAATTTGGCTTAGATATCCTTTGGTTACCTCAGTCACCTATAGATATTCAATATTCTCAAGTGTGATGTAAAATGAGAGAGCCTTGCCTCTTATTTATACTCTCCAAATATCTTCCTTAGAAGCATCTTCTAGGTCACTTAACCCATTTCCAGGTCACTTAACCTATTTATAGGTCAATTAACCCATTAATAGGTCACTTAACCTATTTTCCTCATTTTTAGAATTAACCACTTTCTATAATTAGAAAGTTCTCCATTACTTTATCATTTAAATATTTATCCTTGACTTTGTCACCTTAGTTTATCATTTAAATAATCTTCTTTGATTTTGTCACTTCAATTTATTATTTAAATAATCATTCTTGACTTTGTCACTTGACTTTATCATTTAAATAATAATTTCTTCTGTGCAATCTCTTTGACTTCTTTGACCTTTTTGGGCTTCAAGCCAAGATATGAGGGTCCTCCAACTTCGTAAGGCCATAACTCTCAAACTGTGAGGAGTTATGTGACATTCCACATACCACTGGAAATGGCATGACATGTAATATCCATCTAGAATGTTATTTCCTTTAAATATATCAAAACACATACCATTATCCATCAATCAAACTTGGGTCCATTACCCAAACCTGAGTTCTCCAACTTCTCATGGCCATAACTCTCTAACCGTGAGGAGTTATGCGATGTTCCACATACCAACAGAAATGGAATGACATGTAATATCCATATATAATATTATTACATTCAAATATATTAAATATAATACCATTATACATTAAACAACCTTGGGTCCATTACCCAAACCTTTGTGCTACCAGAATTCACTAACGGACTTTCTCCAAGGGTTGACATCAATCACTAAGGGTTGAAATCAATCTACAATATCACTCTCCAATAGTTGAAATCAATGACAACCAACAATCCATACCAAATATCCATCAACCTAAGCTAATTGTCTGACAATATCCCCCTTTGGCATTGATGGCAACACCAACATTGATGGAAACACTTAGTCATGATAACATTCACGCTTATACTCTTCATCAATGTTTCTATCTCTCCTCCTTTGACATCAATGGCAAAGGGTATCTCCCTTTGGGGCTTCTCCCCCCGACTAAACTCTCATTGGGGATGCTCCCCCTGTCTACGTGCCTTTGATTTTTCTTTGTGTTTATAAACCTCTGATTAATTTATTTCCCTTTGTATGAATAATATCTCCCCCTTTGACAAAGGGTATCACTCTAAAGTTGTATCGCTCATTCTTCCCTTGTGACAATCGCTCCCCTTGGAAATATGCCTCTATGCTCTCTCTCTCCAAGAATTTATCTTTGCATCGGATAAATGTCTCCACCTTTGTCCTATTTATGGTACTTCCTCGTGTACATATAATACATATAAGATAAGTATTCAAAAGCATTCATTTTGGAGTGTAAATTAATCCTAGTCTCTAGCGAATATACTCAAGGGATTCCCGTGGAAACAATTTTGTAAAGATGTATGCCACTTTTTATTTTGTTCCCACATATTCAACTTTGATGTTCTTAACTACAACCTATTCCTGTAGAAAGTGAGACTTTATTGGAATGTGATTCGTCTTGGAGTGAATCACCGAGTTTTTTGACATACTGATGTTGCTTGTATTATCACAATAGATTGGAATGGGCTCATCATACTCAACCTGTATATCTGTCAAACTTTGTTTCATCCAAAGAACTTGTGTACAACATGCTGCTGCTGCAGTATACTCTGCCTCGGCGGTAGATAATGATATTGATGATTGTTTCTTGCTTATCTAAGATACTAAACACTCATCCAAGTAGAACACTGCTCCACTAGTTCTTCGACAGTCATCAATGCATCCTTCCCAATCTTCATTTGTGTAGGCAATAAATGATAGATCCTTTCCTTTTGGATACCATAATCCAAACTCTTATGTTTCTTTGAGATATCTAAAAATCCTCTTCACTACTAATACATGTGATTCCTTTAGTGTTGCTTGAAATCATGCCACCTATCCAACTGCCTGCATTACATCTGGTCTGGATGTTGTCACATATAGTAAGATACCAATTATTAGCCTGTATTGCCTTTGGTCTATAGACTTTGAATCATCATCTTTTCTCAACTTGCAACTAGTTTGCATAGGAGTGGTAACTGGTTTGCAATCTTCCAATCTGAACCTCTTTAACATTTCTCTGATATACTTAGTTTGAGAAATACAAATTCCTTGGTTTTTTTGACATATCTAAAGACCCAAAAAGAAGGATAGTTCTCCAAGTAATGACATTTCAAATTCATTTTGCATATCCTTTGCAAATTTCTGGCTTATCCTGTCATTAGTACTTCCAAAACAATATCATCAACATAAATTTAAATTAATAAAATATTATCGTGAGTTACCTTGATGTAGAAGTTGTTGTCTACGCTTCCTTTCCATAGTTTGTAGGGAGTTTTGTCATTGTTGTTTCTGAGCATTACTCTATTTTGAATGTGAACTGATGTATGCACTTCATGTGTCCAAAAAATATCTGTCAATTTGGAATCCATTAGCATTGTTCAAGCCATTTCCTGTGTAATTATCATTCATTATGATAATGCTATTTTTTCTCTAAACCACTCTCTGAACCAATCTATGAATCCATGCTCTCGTCCACTATCATATACCTATCCAAATCTGTTAAGTGTTCTTACGAATTCATCTCTTTCCATACTTTGAAAGACTCTATGTGTACAACTGTCCATAATGCCGACCCATTTATCACTATACTATCATGAAGTCTTGATTAATCTATCAAACTGTACTTATGCTAACTGATTTCTCTAAATCTGTCTTCTCAAACTCTGCAAGTTTCTTGAAGGATGGTTCTTTGGTATATCACAACTATCACATAGACTCCCCCTGTCTAATATTCATATTACTTGGGAGTCTCTAAGCCGGATGGCTCAGAACAATTCCTTCTCTGATGTGTATTCATCATCATCTTCATTGGTAGACTCATTATCTCTCTGAGCTCTGGCTTCTTTCTTTCTTTTTGTGGATTCATCTTTCACTACAATGCCTGAAAGTACAATCTCTTGAACCTATTACTTATTTACCTGTCCTTCCTCTCTTTCAGTTATTTTCCAAACGTTTATGTATCTGACATCTTTCTTTTTCTCTGTAGAATTTTATTCATCTCATTTTATTGCCAATCTTGCAATCTCTACTACCTGGTCTTTTTTCACCCATTCTTCCTGTTTTCTTATCCATACTTTCTTATATATGATATCAATATTCTCTTTCATGGAAGTATTGATCATGCTTCTACAATCACTGACTATGTGTCCATAGTTATGACATTTGTAACACTCAATGTTACGTGTGACCACATAGGCACTTCTTGCTTGAACCTTTCTTTTATAATCCCTGCAATATGCAACCTTATGTCCAAAGTTAGTATAGTAAAAACAATGACCATAAAATAAATTTTCATACTTGTGAGTGAATGATCTTCTTTGTGGCGTAGTCCTTCTGAATTTTTTCCTTGACTGATCATGATCATGATTGAAGCTTCTTTGTGGCTTGAATATGGATGGTCTTCTTGAAGATGTATCTTCAATAGTTTTCTTAGATTTTGGTTGACCATGTTTCCTTCCTTTGAGTACTTCTGCATAACTCTTTCTATTTTCTTCATTCTTATTTTTTAGCAACCTAGAGTGCTTCTCTTCATTTTCTATAACTGTTGTGGATGTTTTTGTCTCTTCAACATTCTTGTTGAACTTACTGATTTTACTTCTCAATATGACAACTTCTTCTTCAAGATTCTCAACCTCTTCTTCTTTCTTCATTAACTGAGACTTCATGACTTCTTCTATTCTTTTCACTTCTTCAAGCTGAATTTTTAATGTGATTATTTCTTCTTCAAGTCCTTTCTCTTCTTGACCAAACTCTGCCTCAATCTAGTTTAGATAGTTAGTTCTTTCATTAAGATGATCTATCAATATCTTCTCTCTCATTTCTTCTTCTTCCTTCTGTGCTGAGATCATGGATGATTTTAGGGGCTAAATTTCACTCATGGGCTAATTTTCCATGGTTTTTCCAAAAATGAGATTCGCTATTTTAAAAATTATTCGCCCAAATTCTATAGGATAAAATAATTTACCTTAAAAATACCCAAAATTTTATAAAAACTAAATAAAATCCTTAGAAATTTGAATATTTTTATAAAAATATTGCCAAACATTTATAGTTGGCATATGAAGGATTAGTAAGATTCACCAAGGTTTCTACATTTAAAAATAAATTTCCATCGTTAAAATCATCCCTGGCTGAGATGTTGGTTTCCAAACACTGCTTTTGATATTCAATATTTTCTTCAATCTCTCTGGATTCTTCTAGCCAAGTTCTTAAGTTCTTGATGACCTGTTGGGATTCTTCAAAAATGTGAACACTTTCATTTTGTTTCATCAATTATTTCTTGAGTGAATTGTTTTCTTCTCTTATTTCATCTAAAGCACTAATCAATTCTTCTTCATAATTGTCTTCCTTTTCAATTAGTTTTTCTGTCTCATTTCCTGCATGGAATTATATTTCAATATGTCCATGTTTTTTACAATTAAAACAAAATAACATACCTCTGGTGATTATGTACTCTTCATCTTCTGAATCTACTTGACATGGTGAACATAATTCTTCTTGATTTGTATCTTCATCTTCTTTGACATTTTCTGAATCTATGATGGGTGAAGAATATATGTCGTGTAACTTATCCAAAAGTTCTTTTGCTGATGAAAATTTGCCAAATTTTTCTCTTACTGGATTAGGTAATCCTTCCCAGATGAATCCATTGCTATTTTGTTATTCTTCCTCAATTCCTTCTTGGCTGCAGTCTTTTCCATTTTTGAACTATCCTATCCTGTAACAACTGATAACCAAATATAATGTCACTGTGCTTGTAAAAATACTTTCGTCCTTATGCTCCACATCTCATACTTAAAACCATTATAACCATTAAACATTGGTGCTCCATTCTCAGAATAATCCATGATCTCCTTCCAGTGGTTAAACTGTTTCCTGAAGGAATCGACTTTGATACCAATTGTTGGATTACTGAGAGGGGGGGTGAATTAGTAATGGAGAAATTTAATCCTTTTTAACCATATAATCCAAGTGTTATATCAATGTATCATTATCATCCAATAACCGCAGAGTAAATAAGCAATGAATAAATGAAAAATCGTACACATACATAGTACACCAGTGTTTTACGTGGAAACCCAAAGCAGGAGAAAACCACATAATTCTTTTTCTTATATGTCTTGAAGAATTACATTCATTAGAAGCACCAACTTCCTTTGTTTTCTAGTTGCAACTGGAAGGAGGCTCCAACCCCCTTGTTTCTTAGGATACAACCTGGGGGAAGCTCCAACTCCCCTATTCTCTGGCTACAACCAGAAGGAGGCTAAAACCCCCTATGTTCTCCAGCTACAACCAAAAGGTGGATACAACCATTTGTCCTTGCCCTGTCCAACCGCCCCGACGTATAAGTAGAATTATGGAACCATTGCCACACTATCACTGTGAGATATACTATTGTAAACTTGTACCAATCAACCTGCACCAAATAACCTGTACCATGCATCCACCATGCATCAACCTGTACCTCAACCTATAATCAACATGTACCATAAACAATTTCATCAACCATGCACCAACCTATACCAAACAACCTGTAATAAACCTGTACCATGAACAAGTGCATCAACCATGCACCAAACCTATACAAATAACCTGTGACAACAACCTGTCACAACAACTTGTCCAAACAAACTATCACAACAACTTGTCTCATCAATATTATCAACCAAATCAAATGTACTCACCAAGATCAATCACCAATACAACTCTCAAAGATGTGCATCAACCAAGCATAACACAATAACTCATAATCATCACCAAGATCAATATGTGCTTCTAATAATACAAGTATGCTACATCATCCATAAACCATGTGTCAACAATAGTACTAAAAAGCACCTCCAACCACGTACCAAGTATGTACCAATCATATATCAACTACTAATCAACTATGCCTCATCAAGATGTACCAACATCATCAACTATACACCTCATGTATGTGTCGACTCATCAACTACTTGTTTCAACCATGTACCCGACATGTACCTCAACCAAATTCCCTAATAAATTTCATCATCCAAATATGATTTGTAACTCTGTAATATACCTGGTGTATATGATCACATACCTACAAACCTTCCTTAACTTTCACAACAAGAGACTAGCATTTTCATGAAACTTTTCTTTAGTCTCACATGACTAGTTTGGGATTAGTCAACAACTCTAACTTGAAATAATAATAACTATGTAGATGTAATGAATACATATCTAAAAGTAGTACACAATGTTCCTTAATTTTTTTTATGCAATTCCCCTAGGTGTCACTGCTTGGAACCTCTCAGAAAAGGAGTTATAGAAAAAATGGCATACCTTGTTGAATTCTAGCTTATTCTAGAGAGAGACCTTGTAGAGCGTTCCCAACATGGAATATTTGTTGAATGGATCTGAAAATGTTACAAATAATACTACAGACTGTACTCTAACCAACACATTTTGTCTTACTGAATTTGGATCTGTTATGAATAAGTTATGATGTTTTTACCCGAAACACCTGTTTTAGACTAGTTTCAGGACTAGCCTCAAACCCTATTTTCCACGGAGTGTAAATCCAAATATAAAACGACCCACAAGCTGAATTTTTTACCATGGATAATTGGATATGTTTCCTCAATGGCCTATTAATTTCATGGTCTGAATCATTCTAGAAAAAAACGTTGTTGCGAAAATGGTGATATGACCTGTAAATAACATAACTTAGAAAGCATCATCAAAATAATTTATCCTCCCTTGAACTCCGGCCTTATTTTCTTCACCTT
This sequence comes from Picea sitchensis, assembly GCA_010110895.2. Taxonomy (NCBI): domain Eukaryota; kingdom Viridiplantae; phylum Streptophyta; class Pinopsida; order Pinales; family Pinaceae; genus Picea; species Picea sitchensis. The sequence continues at coordinate 141,361 of SNQJ01S0043053.1, read as the reverse complement.
CCCTATGAAATTAGGCTTAGATATCCTTTGGTTACCTCATTCACCTATATATATATATTCAATATTCTCAAGTGTGATGTAAAATGAGAGAGCCTTGCGTCTTATTTATACTCTCCAAATATCTTCCTTAGAAGCATCTTCTAGGTCACTTAACCCATTTCTAGGTCACTTAACCTATTTATAGGTCACTTAACCTATTTCTAGGTCACTTGACCCATTTATAGATCACTTAACCTATTTTCCTAATTTTTAGGGTTAACCACTTTCCATAATTAGAAAGTTCTCCATTACTTTATCATTTAAATATTGCTCCTTGACTTTGTCACCTCACTTTATCATTTAAATAATCTTCTTTGATTTTATCACTTCACATTATTATTTAAATAATCCTTATCATTTAAATAATAATTTCTTTTGTGCAATCTCTTTGACTTCTTTGACCTTTTGGGGCTTCAAGCCAACATATGAGGGTCCTCCAACTTTGTAAGGCCATAACTCTCAAGCCGTGAGGAGTTATGTGACGTTCCACATACCACTAGAAATGGAATGACATGTAATATTCACATAGAATTGTATTGACTTCAAATATATCAAATCTCATACTATTATACATCAAACAAACTTGGTTCCATTACCCACACCTGGGTTCTCCAACTTCTCATGGCCATAACTATCTAACCATGAGGAGTTATGTGATGTTCCACATACCACCAGAAATGGAATGATATGTACTATCCATATACAATAGTCTTACCTTAAAATATATTAAAAATCATACCATTATACATTAAACAACCTTGGGTCCATTACCCAAACCTTTGTGCTATCGGAATTCGCTAACGTACTTTCTCCAAGGGTTGACATCAATAACTAAGGGCTGACATCGATCTACAATATCACTCTCCAATAGTTGGAATCAATGACAACCAACAATCCATCAACCTAAGCCAATTTTCTGACACTGGTGTCTCTGTAACATCTATTGTGGTGCTACATGGAATAAACCGTTGATACAAGGGAGAAAGGGTAAAACCCTGGGGGTTGTGGCATGATCAGGAGAAAAGAAGGAAAATGTAGCAATGATCAAGAAGTATTATGGTAGTCATGATTCCTATTACGTACACATGAATACATTTTCCGTTGTGAACATGCTCTAATGGTAGGGGGAGAAATATCAGTGCATCAAGTGGTATTAGAGAATGGTTCAAATATGGGATTAATAATGTGAAAATATATCAGAGCATGGTTCAACTCTAGGATTAAATAATGTGAAATATATCAGAGCCTGGTTCATCTCTGGGATGAAAGAATGTGAGAATATATTAGATTAATGATTCAACTCTGGGATGAAAGAATGCGAGAAGATATTAGAGTAATGGTTCAACTCTAGGATGAAAGAAACTACAAGGAAAGAATACCTATGAGAGTGTGGTTTCAATGTTCGTTTCTGAAAGAAGAATGATAGGAGACAATACCAGAGAAAGGGCATGTGAAGTGTAATATGGATGAGGGATAACAAAAAATACTCCGAAGGATTTCTTCATGAATATGAATAGGTTAATGAAGTACAAAAATTGAGAGTTAAAATGAAGATAATGGAGTGGTAGAAGATGTCAAGATGAAGCATGAAATGGGAAAATATAGAAAGGAACATAAAAAATGTATGAAGCAACATTCAGAAGGGTGCTTCTGAAAAGGAAGAGTATCTGACATAAATGGTTGCTAGTGATAGATAACAGTTGTGGTGGCGGTTATCCATGATTGTTATCTTGGAATTAAGACATGGTCAATGGAAATGAGTGAGTGTGGTTGTGAGAGGAATATAGTCGGAAGGTTTCTTGGAATAGAGACTGGGCTCATATGTTTTGAGGAGCATGTTGGTAGAAGTGAATGCATTGTTGTCGAACAATGACTACAAGTTTTGTGTGGGCTTGAATTTAAGAGAATGAGAAAGAATAGATATGCAAAACATTTACAGCAGTGGAAATTTACAAACACATGGTTGTGTCAGATGTAATGAAGAAAGGAGGGAAAGAATATGGAAATTTTGTTTTCCCTTAATATGTTATTTGCATGTTTGCACGAAGAAATAAATTTGTGGTTGTAGATGGAAGATGATGTGCATGGATGAGAAGAAGGTGTCGTAGAATGATATATGTGCAAGAAAATGAACTGTAAAGACTGTAGGAAGTTGTGAGATTATAGAGGTTACAAATGTTGAAGAAGATGATGTCGTAAATATGAAGAATGATGAAATTTTTTGAGTTGAAGACATATAACATGCGATCCAAAAGATGAGGAAGTTGATGAATATGTTGATGATAGAGTAGGAGAAGAATTCAAATATCCCAAGGAAGAAGACATGTTGCAGAAGAATGTTAGAATAGTGAAGGTTGTTGATGACCGAGCGTGAAGGTGTTGTGTGGAGAAGAAGAAGAATTTTGAAAGTTGTCTCTGGTAATTTTCAAGAATGTGTATACTCTGGTAGAATCCCTGATTGAGGTAGTCTGTGTGTAGTTGTGTACTGGTTGAAGGGAGGTGTAACATGGGAGCAGGTGACTCCATGTTGTGTGTCTTCGAGCATGAGTGGTTGGATGCACCGAAGGAACTTTGTACACTTCATGAAAAATGGCAGTGGGATGTACTGTATTGGATGTGACTTAGATTAGATTGAGAAAGCAATGTGGATTGAATCAAGGGAGGTGTAACATGAGAGAATGTGACTCCATATTATGTAGTTTCAAGCATGAGTGACTAGCTGCACCGAAGGCACTTTGTACACTACATGAAAAAGGGAATTTGGATGTCCTGGATTGGATGTGTCTCAGGTACAATTGTGCAGGTGATGCATGATTGAAAATAACTTGACTAGTGCTTGTGGTAATGAAAAAAGAGAGACAGAGAAGGTAACAGTACCAGAAGTTGATCTACTGTAGAAATTTGAGTTGCAACAGGAATAAGATGAAGCTTCTATATCTCCATGATGAGAATATTGATTCATTGTTTTGGATTCATGCGTCGCAAGGGGAAACAATGAGTTGAAATAAGGAATGTGCAACAGAGGAAGAAGTCTTGCATATTGAAATGTATTACAGATAAGGACTGTATATTTGAGTGTGCAACATTGATGGAGTTGCACTGGACAATTCTAGAAACAAATGATTTACCTCATAAGCATGAGGGCATGCTTTCATTAAACCTAGAGAGTTTGATGCAGTAGCATCTCGATCATCTTGGGGATGACATGCCGAAGGTAGTTATGGGGAAGTGAAAAAGTTGTTTCAACAATGATTAGTTGTTGCATGATGTGAATGGGATACACTTCTAGGAGTAGCAACAATGGTGCATATTAATGGAACACTACAAAGTTGCAACATTTGGACTGTTGGGAGTAACAACAGTGGTGAAAATCGATTGAATGCTACAGATTTGTAACATTGGGGAAGCTGGGAGCGTTGTTATATAATGGATGAGTGTGTGGATGAATACAAGGATAGTTGTTACAGAAGTAGTTGTAGATGTTATGGCTCAAGTGGAGCACATTTGTTAGAATGAGGCTAGAAAGGATGCATGGGAGATGAAGATTCACTGTGGAAAGGAAAAATCAGAATCCAGAAGATGAAAGGGCATGAGAAGCCTTGGGAAATTGTAGTGAATAGTTTCTGGGAAGGATAAAAAACAACATCAAGGATATTGATGGAGATCTTGCAGCAAGAGCTTACATAACCGAGAGGAGGAGAGATGAGATGATAGGATAGAGAAGTGGTTTAGGTTGCCATGGCCTCTGGCCTGAAAACCCAACAGAGGTTGTAAGCCTAGATATGGTCATTGAGCCATTGTATTGTAACTTGTATGATGAATAAAATAATCATTGTTGTGGAATTAATATTTTTGTGTGAGTGTCTGAATGAATTCATGTAGGATGTTATGTGTTATGTTATTGACATGATTATGCATGAGTTAATGTCTTGTGTGAATGAGTAAATACTATAGAGAATAGTGTTGTATGATATGGATATGCAGGTGGCACGAGTCTATGGAAGGACGTGTTGGAAATTGTGGTCTCCCATAGGGAGGATGAGTTCTTTGGTTCTACGAGCATTGAGGATTTTTTCTGAGTACAAAATATGTGAATATAAATAAGCTACAATGGGAAGTGTTTTTCATAGAAGGCATACTGTAACATGAGACAAATTACCGTCATAGATGAGTTGTAGAAAAGGATTATCGTAGCAGAGATATACTGTGAAAAATGTGTTACAACAACAGGATGCATGTTGCAGTAGTATGCGAGTTGCAGCCATAGGTGAGTCACGGAAGGAGGTGAGTTAGAGAAGAAGTTGTGTTGTATCAAATAAGTGTTGCTTCCACAGGGTGTGTGTGTTGAAACAATATGTAATTTGTAGCATGAGGATGGTTGAGTTGTGATAGAAGGCGAGTTGCAGAAAAAACATGTTGCAATAGAGACATGTTATTGCAATAGGGAATGTGATGCAACATGATGTAATTTGAATCGTGAAGAAGGGGAGTTGAAATAGAAGGTGAGTTGCAACAAGTGAATATGAAACAGACTGGTGATTCTTTAACATCTATTGTGTTGTTACAGGGAAGAAAACATGGATATGAGGGAGAAGAGGTACAACCCTAGGGTTTGTGGCATTATTAGGAGAAAAGAATTAAAATGTAGCAATGATGAAGAAGTATTATGACAGTCATGATTCCTATTACACACACATGAAGAAATTTTTCCGCTGAGAACGTATTCTGATGGCAGGGGGTGGATGCTCATTGAATCAATGCTCCTTTTTATACTAAAGTGCAACCAAACCTTTTAAAATAATATGATTTTTGTATTTTATCCCCTGATGGTCTTTTTACAAGTCACAATAATGCACATCTTACTAAATCTGACCACTACTATAAATAAATAGTTATGCCCATGTGTCTACAAGTTAGATAATATTTTTCTAGCACTAAAATGATTTGCAAATTTGGGGGTGTGATCCTCTATAACAAGTTACATTATTTCTCCTTTAAGCACACTAAGCTTATCTATCTTGTAGAGCAAGGCATCCTAGAGATGGTAGTCATATTTTCTATCAACTTGTTTTTTTCATGAACCTAACCTTGTAGCTATTGAAATGTCTCCTTGATAACCCCATATTTTTTGTATTTATCTTTATATACATCATAAGTGAAAGGTTCCATGTTCATAAGAGTAAAAAAAGTTGTGATTTTGGATGTGCATGGCCTTGAAAGAATTTATATCAACTTATTAGTACTACCCTTCTTATGCTTGATGATAAGACAATCCCATTCCATTTGTTGTGTCTTGATTATGGTCTCTTTTCCCATTATATAGCACTTTTATTTATCTTAATAGATTACACCAAAGCATATATATCCTTATCATATGTGGGGCAGAAGGATTTTTCCATGAAACAATTCAAAATGATAGCATATTATCTTAGCTCTTTTCATCGAGACTACTCCCATAACAAAGCCACTTGCATATGTCTCAAATTCAAAGGGATTATACAAATTGGGAAATGTAATAACTAGTGCTTGACTAATCTTTCTATTCAACTCTTCAAAATCATTGTGTTAATTATTTTCCCACTAAAAACTCTTATCACTAGTTGTTATGGTTTGGAGTGTTCACGGAGTGGGAGTGTTGCGGCCTCAACTAAATAGGATGCTATAAAATTTTCAATGTATTGTGATACTCTCATAAAGATCCTAACTTCAATGAAAGTGGTATGGGTTATCCACTTGATGACGACCTCCATATTTCTAGGATAAATTTTGAGCTACCCTCCACCAATCATGTACCCCAAATACACCAGGGACTACTCGGAAAATTCACATTTCTTGAGGTTTACTAGAAACATATGTTTTCATAGGGTCTCTAACACCTACATGAGATGTGATATGTGCTCTTCCCAAGTATATTTGAAGTTCAATATATCAAACACGTACACTATTAAAATAAATCTAGAAAGGGTCACAATACATCATTCATTAAATGTAGAAACGTAGCTACCACACTACATAAACCAAAAGGCATCATAAACCATTAATATATACCTTACCTAATCTTGAAGGTAGCCTTCTAGGTATATTCTTCTTGTACATGTACCTAGTGGTATCCCAAGTTGAAATCTAATTTGATGAAGTATTTGGTATGTTCTACCTAATCCAACAAGTCATTGATCATGGGAAAAGTGTACCAATTCTTGAGAGTGATATTATTAAGAGCTATGTAGTTGATACACATTCACCAAGTCTCATCCTTATTGGGAACTAGATGATAGGTGACCCACAATGTGGGGTACTATGTCTAATTACTCCTTGCTCCAATACTTCTTGCAACTATTTCTTCACTTCATCTGCTTCCAATATGGATTGTTTGTAAAATGTTATGTTTGGTAATGGAGAGTTAGGCAACAAATGTACCTCATGCTCCAATTCTTTCTTAGGTTGTAACCCTTTAGGGTTTGGAAACACTTATATGTACACCTGCAAAATCTCCTCTGAACGAGGTTTCTTCTCTTTAGAACATCCTTCTAGAGATGATTTTAGTTCTATATATTCACTTCCTTGCTAATTCTATCATTAGAAGAGAAATACAAACTTTCTACTTAAGCTAATCAATTCCTTTGCTAGGTTGGCACTTATTAAAGAGATCTTGGATTTACCTTTATGCACACTATTCATGAAGGATTTTCCATCCTTGACCAAGTAATATTGGTTCTCTCCTCATGAAGATCACATCCATCATGTACATATAGGGGCTTCCAAACACATCAAGTGTCATTGCATCTACCTCCACCTCATCAATACAGTTTTCAGTTAGGAAAAATCTAACCTTACACTACTTAGTAACTCTAATATATACATTCTTATTTATTGATCTTAGTGGGTATGGGCAAGGATGGTCATGAATTTCCTATCCAATCTTACTCACTAGATGCTCTACTATGACGTTGGCCTATAAATTGGAGTCAAATAGAGAATCCACCTTTTTCTTCTTGATTTTTATCCTTATATGGAAGAGTTTAGTCATCTCTTTCTTTTCCTTTGGATACAAGCTACTCTAGTTCTCCTCCTTTTGCATTGTAGTATAGAAAATTTTCTCATCTACACTTGAGGTACTCTTTACGTGGCTACTAAAATCATGTCTAGAATGTTGTTTTTCTTGGCTACCTTCACTACAACAATGTGAGGTTGTGGAATCATCATTACCATCATCTCTTAGTGAATTTTTCTTAAAAAAAAAGGTATGGGGAACACAAAAAATGACGCAAGGGTTGACTTTGAGATTTGATTCAATTTTGCATCATTTAATTTGATGCGCACTCTACAAGGCATCATCTTAGAAATGAGTATAATGAAGTGAAACTTTATTTAGCATCGTATTAGCATATTATAGCATCATTTTTTCATAAAAATTACCTATAGGGTCATAGTTGTGTCGATTTTGCATCTTAGGCATGTTATTTGTGTTGTGGTAGTGTCTAGGTGCAACAATGCTAAACAACATAATAGTTACATAATGCTTCAAAAAATAGATGTAGAGGTCTGATATGAAATAGTTTCATCTATTTGTCCCTAAACTATGCTAATATTTTAAAGTATGCTAATATTGCATCCTATATCCTCACTGTCCATTTAAACCCCTAAATTTCACAATTGGTGCAACTACAAGATTCCTTGTGTCCCCTCTACATGGTGCCTTCTAATAGACTCATAGACACGAACCTAGGGAGAATCCAAAGAAGATCAAATTAAATGAGGCACAAAGGAGAGAACCTATGTATACCACAACGGGGAGAGACCTTCAAAGTAAATCACCATGACATAGAGATGCAAAGACCATACAAAACCCTGACCAAATTGAAATGAGTTAATTGATCGTCATCATCCCAATTTTAAGTCACCATGGATATGAAATTGTGGGAGCCGAGAGGAAATACCTACCCCAACTACGCTAGAAATTATGAAGGACAACACTTCAACACCTGACTTATGCTCCAGTTGAGCAATAGGTGGAGTGAGGCTGGACAAAAGAGTGGAGTGAGAGTAGAGACATTGCATGATCATGGTTGCTTGTGGTGTATCTCAAACCCAAAGCATATGATGTCCTTTCTATACCCTCTAGGTCATGTATGACGCTCCCCTGTGAACCTACCACCCCTAAGTCATCAATGCATTGTTATTATTCATTTTGCATCATGTTAGTATTGTATTTTACTATTATTGAATCGTGTTAGAGGTAATTTGCATTGTTATTATTTTTGTTACGCCATATTGGTGTATATTTAGAGTTGTTTGTGCATCAATATTGCATAGTTGTAGTGTTAGAGTTGCAATGTTGTTATTAATAATGACTTAATTATTTGTATTAAAAGAATTCCAAGAAATAAATATTTATATTTGATATTTCAAAGGTTGAAATTGGACTATACATCGTATTGTCTTGTAAAGACTAAAAAATACATAGACTCGCACTAACTCCTCATAGTCTTCATGTTATCCTATGACTACATAAGTACATTCATCCTAAGCTTCAAAATAGTATCATTGTCATGTGTGCCAATTCAAAACGAAACTCATTAACCCTAAACCTTAAAATAACTTGGACGTAAAACATAAGCATTGTCCCTCAAAGCCGACATTCCTATGTTGCCCTCTTATAAATTTTAATAGAAAGATATTTTAGTAGCTAAAAGGAGAGTCCCCCTCTAAAATCATGTTCAGTTAAGGTACCCTCATACAATAAAACAACTTCTTTAAATATTTGATTTTCTTTAATATTGAATCTCTATATATTTGGAAGAAAGAAATATCATTGAATTTGCTTTTTACCTATAAAACTAAGTTCATATTTTGAATTAAACAAAGATTCTCAATTCAACTCTTTTTATTTTCCCAATCCATAAATAGTTTGGAATCTTCAAATACCTATAATTGCTTCAATCCTCTATCCATCGTTGTTTTCATTAACAACCACTAAGCATAAAATTTAACTCAATTATTGGTCCCTTGTCCAACAACAAATTTCAATAACCAATGAGATGACTCAAAGAAAATCATAACCCTTGCTCTACACATACCTAGGATTCCTTGACATGCCCCATCAAAGAAACACCATGCCTTCTCTTAAACAATGCTAGGCTCCTTTAAAATTCTATGATGAATCTCTTTTATTAATTATTTATTATTATTCATTATTGTTTATTTAATTTTATTATTAGTAGTAGTATTGTTAATTTAACCATTATTGTTGTCAGTGATTTAATTATTTAAGTTAATTTATTATTATTGATTAGTTAATTATGTTTGTTTAACTAATCATTATTATAATTTGTTTTATTATTATTATTATTATTATTATTATCATCATTATTGTTATTATCTAGGTATTGATGAAATTGATGATTAGTATAAGTCTATTTTACAAAGCATTAATCATGAGAGCAAATACCATGTATATACAAATACAATGCCCGACTAACATTCAACTAATTTCACACCATAAGAACAAAAACCATGTATCCATAAACACAATTATGAAATTTTATTGCACTAACATTCAATCAATTTCACACCATGGAAGCAAAAACCAAGTACATACAAACACATTAATAATGAAATTTTAAATTAATATTGTAAAATAACCAGGTAATTTTGTATGCATCTAAAGGAGTGGTACATTGCTACGACAAAGTATAAATGTTAACTTTCTATACAACATTACATGTACACATATAAGGAAATGAAATGAATTTGACATAAGAAGTTGATTGAACTATTTTCAGTTCCATCCTCATCTTGTCAAACCTCCTTTTCCCTGCCTTGTAGAAACATGATAAATGAATATTGAGTTCAATAAACTAAAAAATTGTTAACATTTAAAGATGTACTAAAAGACATGTATATTAAACAATTACCAATACCATCTAATCCCTTTGAGTCACCCTTGTCATCATCAGCTTGTAAGAATATAATATATTTCAATCAATGAATAAATAATTCCAACTAATTGTATGTTAAAAAATAAACACATAATGAGAAATTAGTTACCTGGGGCATAGGCTCCAATTTGTTGTCATTCTTTCATAATTATTCATCATGCATACTTTAATTTTTCATAATTAGGCTCACAACTATAGTCATTTAATTGTATGCAATGAGAGAAAACAATATTTAATAATGACATATATTAAGCTACTATATTAGCATAATAAATGAAATTATATTAATAAACTTACAAAGAATCATCTAATCAAGGACCTCCAAACTTGACTAGATGAATTTCTAATTGTTAATTTCTTTACACCTAACTATGTGTGTTGTACCAAGGGAAGTGAGATGCATTATACAACCCAATATTGAATAGATTGTAATGTGCATACCATGTCCATAACATCAATATGTTAGCCCAATATAATATGTTATACAAAACTAATAATAAATCTAATGCGAGTGAAATAATAATCTCTCACAAATATATATATATATATACGAAAAAAAAACATGAAGATGGCCAAATGAGTATTTACACTATGTCTAGGGTTTCCTTATTTGTTGCACCCTGAATCTTCAACTAGAATGATCATTCATAGTAAGTTGTGATATTACAAGCATTATGTGGCATGTTTTGTTGTGAATCTGCAAGGGTTTCTAGTGACCTAGGCTATCTAATCCGTGGCAAAATCTATATTGAATCCACTAAGGTTTCAAGTTTGACAAAACTATCAGATCCCTGTCTACCTAAGAGAGTTGACCATGGAAGAAAATGGCCTTTACTCAATATGATTACAATGCAAGAAGCTCATAGACACTATAAATCCAACCTTTTGCAAATCATACTCATCGAGTGGTTTGATGTCACACCCTATGTGGATCTCTCTATTCCAGAGCCAAAAAAATCCTCCTCCTCCTGTCTGATCGTGCTTTGATTAGACATCATATGTGATAATAATCATTTCCAAGAATGAGATAATCTTGGAATAATGCAAGTAGCCCAGTGCATGTATATTTCTATATCTTGTGGGAAAATAAGTACAAGAAATATTATGCAAAAATATGTGATAATTCCTTTGCCACCCTTTATAAATTACTACTTTGTAAACATGATTTGATATTGTTAGAAGAAACAATGTGTTTACTTAGTAGCATTTGAAATTGGTACTTTCAAGAGAAACATACCTAACTGAGGATCTATAGAGTGACTTCTCCTCTATACTTTCTACCTTGTTGTAACGTCCACGAGACCCCACCTAAGGCACACCACCATAAAATTATTCGCTGAAAACCATCATATATTTTTCCCAAAAGGGCTCTGATAAAATTATGTATAGTATTTCCTTCATATGGTACAATTATGCCAGCTAAACATTGTCATGCACTCATGCATATTCATATGAAATCGTCACTAAATATGTAGAACATTCATAAATAAAATGTGAATCATGAAAATAATTCACACAATGGAAATTAACACACAATTTACACATATTTACGCATAACAATGAAAGAATAATAATCTAGACACTTATCTTTTATAAAAACACCAACTATATGTAGACCTTAGATGTTCTTCCCAGTTATATACTCTATTTTTCTATCTCTCAGACATAAAATATAAAGTACAACAACACATAGCTCAAGGAAAGGCCAATGGAATCAACTACAACAGTAGTTCCACCTCACAATCTCTCATTCCCATCAACCTATCCCACCCAAGGAAGTGCACTCGTTCACTTCTCCACGGTCCTTCGACTATACCACTTCCCTTCTAGGGCTTCATCAATAGGCCAACCAAGAAGTCTCAAAGCTCTACAACATTAGGAACACATGACTACTCTCAAGGAGCTTATAGTACCCACTCAGATAGCACATAGGGAAACCTATTCCAAAAAATTCACCTCTCTAGTATCGACCTTTCCTAAGGAAACCTAGAGTAAGACAACACATCCAAACCACCAATGATTTACAAGGTAACCAATACAATAACTCACAACTCACTTCTCAAGCCCTAGTTCAAATTCTTTCCTCCAACTCTGCTCACCCATTTTCCATGCAATTCGAATGAGTGATTCCCTCTCCTAAAGCTCACTAATATCATGGATTAAGTATGAATGCACTTTTCATGCCACTTTTCATATAAGGAGCTCTCTGGTTCCCACTTGGTAATCCATCCCCCCACTTAGGAACTTAGGATAAAAAAATCATATCATAAGGAATTAGGACTTATGAATATGTTATTATATTCCTTTGTATTAAGCCCCTTTTAACTTATCCCCCTTCCACAAGTCATAGCCACCTTTCCCTCTCATGGATTCCTATCCCCCAATACTCTTTTCGTCTTTAGTTCTGCAACAATGATGCATTTTTATTAAGATACAGAGTGCGATTAAAAAACTACAAATCTTGGTTTATCAGCCATAGCATATAGGATACCTGGCCTAAACGCACATACATACAAGGCACACCGACCCAAAACCATATCGACTCACTAGCATATATGAATAGGTATGCCTACATATATCTAGTTACCACTTGGGGGTAGTACATTACCTTCCCCCTTATTTTATGCACTATCCTCGGTGCATAATATACTATGCTCATTCCAAAATTATTTAAAAATCTCCAAAAATATGTGGGCACTCTTCCTGCATGGCATCTCATGCTCCCATGTAGCGTCTTCAATACCGTAAGAGGTCCATTAGACCTTTACCATTTCTATCACTCGATTCTAGAGAAAATTGACTTTACTATCTATTGTGCACATAGGATGAACTCGAAAGTTTCCTTCTAGATCCACTTGAATCACAGTCCAATCAATTGCATGGTTAGCATCAAGCACATATCTCTTAATCAATGACACATGGAATACATTATGCACATGCATAGATGCAGGTAACACTAGCATGTATGCAACATGACTAATCCTCTCTATTATTTCAAATGGCCCACAATAATGCGCTGCCAACTTTGAGGAGTTCCCCAACTTCAGTGAAATTCTCTTGGCCTTCACTTCAAAAAACGTGTGGTCACCCACTATGAATTCTCTGTGCGTTATGCCTTTGTCATCATAACTTTTCTTCATGTCTTGAGAAACCTTCAAGTTTTTCTTAATCTTAACCATCTTCTCTTCTATTTCCTTGACTAACTTGGGCCCAACCATTGCTCTGTATACTGGGTTATCCCATATCACTAGCATGTTGCACTTCCTTCCATGAAGTGCTTCAAATGGACTCATCTTTAACGATGATTGATATCCATTGTTATATGCAAACTCCACGATATGGAGGTAGTATTCCCACTTGGAAGGTCTATCCATCACATACATCTTCAACATATATTCAATCACTTGAATTATCCTCTCTGTCTACCCATCTTCCTCTAGGTGATATGATGTACTAAAGCTCGGGTTTGTTCAAAATACCTTGAAAAACCCATTCCAAAAGTTTGATGTGAATTTGAAATCTTTGTCAAACACAATTTCCTTAGGCAGACCATGAAGCTTGACAATTTCTCTCATATAGATGTCTGTAATGTTTGTTGACTTATGTGTAATATTTACTGGAACGAAATGAGTTTCCTTTGTTAGCTTATCCACCACCACCACCATGGAATCATGTTGGTTCATTGTTCTAGGCATCTTGGTAATGAAATGAATTTTCACCACTTCCCATTTCCACTCAGGAATGGTCAATGGATACATCAATCTAACTGGATGTTTGTTCTCTATTTTTACTTTCTGACACTCCATGCACTTGGCTATATAATTAGTCACGTCCTTCTTCATGCCTGGCCAAAAATATTTTCCTCTAACAACTACAATAGTCTTATGGTATCATGGGTGCCCAACATAAGGCACATTGTGAATTTCTCTCATCACAATACTTGTTAGCTCATATGTATTAGGAAATACACTTTTCCCTTATACACGAGGACTCCATCCTCTTTCAATGTGTAATCGTTAAACTTATGTTGAATTTTTCCTTGTTTTAATGCCTCTCTTTCTTGCACATACTATTGATATGATTTTCCAGCTTCCAATATTCTATCTTTTAAATAAAAAACATACATGCTTATGGCTGAAGAATTCATCCTATGAACTCTCCTGCTAAGCGAGTCAACCACTTTGTTTTACTTTCCTTGGATATACTTTATATCAAAGTCATACTCACTCATGATGGCTTCACCCTATTTACCAATATTGTATCACGTTCATTCACAACAGGGTATTTTTTATTGTGAAAAATAAGGTCAATATATTGTAGGTATTGGGGGGGTGGGGGGATGTGTGATATCAAGGGGTTTGTAGCTATTGGGGGGGTATAAAAAGGGGCATCTAGTTAAAATAATGGTTTATTTTATTGGACATATGTATTGAGAGTGGAGTTCAATCAAAATATTTTGGTAGGTATCTATCAATATCTAGTGAAATTAGGGGTATTCTTTAAAATCTCACGAACACAATCGCTATGTCATAGATTCACTGAGTGAATACCCCATGTACTCACTAAGGAACCCCAACCATCTTACCTGCTTGGCATTTAAAATTATATGCTCAAACAAATGATTCATGACACTGTAGTATATTCTTAACTCACATTTCCTACCCATGAGGTAGTGCCTCCACATTTTCAACGCATGAATAATGGTTTCCAACTCTAAATCATGTGTGTCATAGTTCCTTTCATGCTCCTTGAGTTTTTGGACTGAAAACAAACAACATGAACATTGTGGGTAAGGACACCACCAGGTACTTCTTTACATGCATTAGTGCACACCATGAATTCTTCACTTAGATTTATCTTTAGGATTGGTGCACTGGTAAGTGAATATTTCAAATGATGAAATCTCGTTTCACATTTATGATTATGTTCAAAATTCACACCCTTATTCTACAAAGAAGTTATATGATATGCAATCCTTGAAAATCCTTCTATAAATCTTTTGTAGTAGCCTACAATTCACATGAATAAACTGACTTCTGTGACATTCCTTGGTGATTTCCACTCTCTGTTTACCTTAATATTTTATAGGTCCACTATAATTCCTTCCTCTGAGATGAGGTGACCCAAATAATGGATCTATTTATGATAAAATGAGCACTTTCTCAACTTTTCATAAAGTTGATGATGCCTTAACACCTGTAATACCATCCTCAAGTGTTTCTCATGATCATATTCAGAGTTAGAGTAAACAAGTATGTCATCCACGAAAAAAATGACAAACTTATCCAAGTACACACATGAGTATAGCTAGTGCATTTATCAACCCAAATGGCACCACTGCAAATTGATAATGGTCATACCGTGTTCTAAATGTTGTCTTGTTGATATATTTCTACTTAATTCTTACCTAATGAAAGCCTAACCCAAGGTCAATCTTGTAAAATACCTTAGCATTTTTTAGTTGATCAACAATATCATATATCCTTGACAAAGGATTCTTTTTCTTCACGGTAACCTTATTCAACTAGCTGAAATCAATGCATAGTAGTAAGGTTCCATCCTTCTTCTCTACAAAAAGTATTGGGGCACCCCAATGTGAGACACTTGGGAATATGTACCCTTAATTAAAAAAATCTTCAAGATGCATTTGCAGTTCCCTTAGTTCTAGTGTGCTCATCTTGTAAGGTGTCTTGGACACTAGACTTGCTCTAGGAATTAAGTTAGTTGATAAATCAATTTCTCTCCCAGGTGGAAAACTTGGTATTTCTCCAAAAACATCTTCAAACTCTCCCAAGACTGCATAATCTTCAATACTTGACACCTTATCCTTGGTTGTCTCTTCCAAATGAATTGCATAAGGAAATCCTTTCCTGACACTTCTCTTCAGCTGACCTGCTAAAATTTCTCTGACTGTTACAACTCTTGGAATACCTTGAACTAATCTCAAATTCCCTTCTTCATCAAGACAAATGAATAGCTTGTTGTAATACTCTAGGAAAACATAATGCTTATCCAACCAATCCATACAAATTAGGAAGTCATAAGTGTTGGCATGTTTTTACAGGAAGAGTGTTCTTGTCATTGATGGCAAGAACAACAACGACGATGGAGAACAGGAAAAGCATAAGTTGAGGAGGAGAAGTGAACATTATGCAGATATCAAAGCTCAGAAGGAAAAGTGTAAGCTCAAGGTGAGAAGCCTCAACAACCGTCCGATCAAGAAATTGACCATGTTTATTGTCTAATATTACGGACGTCGGTCATATGAGTGACCGTGGGATTGAGGACCGTTGGAGGATCTAGATCATCGGATTTGCAAGTCATATCAATGACAGGGATGAATTGTGGAGAGAGAAAGAAGAATTAAGCAACTCACTAGTTCTAATCCCGCAATTGGTCTAGATCGTCAGATCTCACAAACCCAAATATCGATGATTGTGTTTGATCTAACAAATGATCATATTAAGTCATGACCGTCAGATGCACAATCAGCATATTAACAACAAGGATAGATTGCGGAGATCGAAAGGAGAATTAAATATCGTTCTATTTCCAATCCCACAATTAGTCAGGACCATCAGATCTTATAACCTCGAAAATTGATGATTGTGGTTGACTCACCAATAACACACAACTTAAAATTGCAGAGTTTTGGTGATGATTTAAATCACTCTCAAGTTGTGGTTCTGTAACCATCCTTGATCATTGATCTTCTTCGAGTGTCTTCACGACTGTTGGATCACTTTTAAGTGGAAGGACAGCATAAGAAAGAAGAGCAGCACCGAAGATAGATTGAGCCATCGATCTAAGAACATGATCGATGAAAAACATTTGGTTTACGTCAAAATTTGCGAGGAGGTTACTGTTTGGGGAATCTCACTTTGAAAGAATTGGAAACTTGAAAGTCGAATTACTCGAAGCCCAAAAATCTGAAATGAATAAGGACCATCGGATCTAGAGAAAATGCGATGACCATTGGATAAACTTAAGTGGAAGGATAGGATAAGAAAGGGTTGAGATCTGAGATCTCGATCACCCAAATTTTCGTCAGCCGTCAAATCAAATTAAATGGAAGGATAGGATAAGAAAAGATGGAGAGCTATTGGATTTAATCAAAAGCAAAGTTGCATCACAGACAAATCGAGTCATTGATCTAAGATCTTGATCCAATGAAAGTCATTTGTTTAGGGTCTAAATATGTGGGGAGGTTATGCTCCAGAAAACTCTCACTTGAAGATTTCAGTTTGAGATTTGAAATCCCCGAAGCCTGGAGATCCAAAGAGCCAAAAGGCATTCTCAACCATTGATCAAAATACAGTGGAAGGTTAGCGTAAGTAGAATAGACTAAGTGCCGAAGTAAATGGTGGCCATCCATAACAATTGTTTATTAAGTCCTAGATGATGGATTAAGTAGTGAAAGGATAAGTGTAAACCATCTAATCTATTCAGACAGGTGTCTGCAGATCATTGACTCTGGAAGATTGACGTATGGAAGAAACGAGAGTTTGAGAATTGAAAGTCTTGAAGTCCAAACTCGTAGAGGAGATCCTGATTGAAGATTCAGGGAGACAGGTGTCAATAGATATTCCACTCCAGAATATTTTCATATGGGAAAAGCGATATTTGAGAGTTGAAACTCCCGAAGACCGAAAGGCCGGAATCAATCGTAGCCGTTAATTTGGAAGGAAGCTACGTGTCGACAAATATTGGAGATCTGGGATCACACATGGAAGGAGGAAAGGAAGGAAAATAACAGCCATTGATTGAGTGGAATTTCCAAGGGATTGGAGATCAATGGTCATGCTCAATTATGGGTCTAGAACATGCTCAGTTCTTAATTTTTCTTGAGCGTGCCGCAATCAAAACCACAATTTTGGAGAAAGGATACATGGAGGCTCAAGGTAAATTTCAGGGTGAAAATTAGTTTGATTCAAACCACCTTTGGACGTGCCCATAATCATGTGGTCACATGATATCATCGCCCAAGGTCACATCAGTGGAATATAGGGGAAGGAGCTAGCGCTACTAGGATCCACATCAGAGGTTACTCATTGAAAAAAATCAAAAAACATCTGCGTGTATAATCCAACGACGCTGATCAAATGAAATCTGATCGAAGGGTTGTTGTTTCACTTCGTGGTTTCTTGATCAATTACAATTCAGTTACACTAACTGAATCATTGTTCTGGGGCGTTAGAATCATGGCTCTTGAGCGTTATGAGATTCTTGACATGGGTGTTGAAGATTCAGAGAGTAACAAATGATGAGGGCATGAATAAAAGAAAGATTCCATGATAGAGGAAGGTTGTTGTTTATCTGTAAAAAGTAGTCGAATTGTAAGCAACGAACTGAGGGAGAAAATGCAGAGATGAAGAACATAAGCCGGACATAGTAGAAATGGTGAAAAAAATAGACTGTACAAGAACTTAAGCGCAAGAAGATGTGATCAGGAAGACACTGATGTAGGCAGAGCAGAGTAGTGTAGGAGAACAATGATGAGATTGGTAATCCATTGATAAATATTGTATCATTGTAATAAATTTCACCAAGCAAATATTTATATTTCGGGGTGGTAGGGTGGTTCTAGGGAGGACTGTTTTCCTCAAAGTTTCAAGTGGGTGCTTGAAATTAGGGAGTTGTAGCTTCCATCTAGTTGCATCTAGAAAAAACAGGGTGGTAGGGTGGTGCAAGGGAGAACCATTTTTCTCAGTTATACAGGTTGGTGCCTGTGTGACTGGAAGTTGGTGCTTCCATCTAGTTGGTGCTGGAACACTTAGGAAGTTGGTGTTGGAACACTATTGGCCCTTGACCAAGTTTTGAGGATTCTTGGTCATGTTTGAACTATTTTGGAACTTCAATAGGCTGTCGAAGGCGGAGCGCAAGACGAAGTAGAGATCACAGGATCTCGACCCCTTTTAGGGCCCTTTTTGGGATTTGGGATTATGTAACGGATATGGGAATGTCAGCCCATGGTTTCACCCATGATTAGGCCTATTTTTTATGTATAAATAGAAGGCTAGGCAAAGAAGAGGAGGGTTGTTGCAAGTTGGCTAAGTGCTAGAGTTGGATCTGTGTGATCAAGAGTTGTAAGTGCTTTGGTGCATACTATGTGAGACTTGCAGAAGCAAAGTGCAAGTCATTGTAAGAGACTATGGAAGGTTTCATGCTTAGATATACTTGGGGAAGGAGGATCTAGAGAGCTGCGCAGATCCCCTTCCCTCTGCGGAGTAGGGTTTTTGAGGCTCTATGCATGTAACCGATCGAAGAAGCTAATAAAGAAGAAAAATAATTGGTGGGCGTAACCCCAGGGTGGGGGTGAACCACGTACATGTTGTTTTTTTCTTCTTTGTATGATGTGTTGATGTGTTTATATGTTAATATTCTTATTGCTTTAATACAAATTAATGATTTGTTGATGCTTAGTGCTTAATGGATGGATGTTAGATCTGACTTGTATACATGTGATTAGTGCTTGAATCTGCTGCATATGATCTGTTCCGTCATGCTAAGTGCTGCTAGACGCTAAATCTGAATGAATACTATGATCCTCTGTAATTAGGGTTTAAATTTGTTGTAAATGAGATTGAATATTGATGAATGTTAACTAGTGAGTGCTCTGTTGAGTGTTAGAATCACAGATCTTTGTCCCAGCTAAGGTTGCATACATCTGAGTCCTGCAACCATCCCTGCTTCTACCTCGGGTGAGACTTCATCTTCTTCACAGGTGTTGCCAAAAGGGCTGATAGTTAGGGTTTTGTTGGTGCGTTGTTGTATCATTGAACCTTGGGTCTTACCCTGTGCCAACAAATGGTTCCATTGCTATATTGCGTTGAAGCAATATATGCAATATAGCTGTTAGAGACAATATAAATGTTAGACCGATGGCTCGAATGGGTAGAAAGGAATTTATGATCATGAAGTTTGCCACCAAACCATTGGGACCATGCCATAATAGAAATCACCGAGTTAATGAAGGATTTTCACCCGTTGCAAGAGATCCGTTGTCAAGTTATCTATTTATCCCGTCGTGCCATGCAACAAGAACACTTTTGCTAACCATAAATCTAAGCCTACAGACTAGTTGATTTTGCACAAGTGATCATTGTGCTATGACCATCCATCCCGTTGCATTGAGTAGTTACCCTTCAAACCCAAGATATTCAACAACGAGCGTGCATGTCGGACGAGCTTAGTGCTGAAGATAAAATTGTCGAGGAAGTTCTCATTGAACTAATGACTGAAAGAGTAATGTCTGAAAGAGCAATGTCTACAAGTATTCAAGAGTCATCAATGAGAGGAATGCAAGCCTCTCCATCAATTGCTCATAGAGCTGGATCATCCCAGCCATTAGCAGAAAAGAGAACCAAGCACAGAGATGACCTAGAAAATGTGATCCCGTCCATATTGCCCGATTACACATCGCCTCTAGCTGGGGCGGTGCTTCGAGATAGCATGCCAAGATATTTTGATTACTCCATGATTATTTTGTACCTCCCGAAGGGGATATGCGCAGTTCGAGCGCAGCAGGACAAGATCACAACGTTGAAGTTCAATGACTTCAACCTCGAAGATCGTAAGAACTACAGTATGCTCGACCAAGAAGAAGGGGAAGAACTCAAAGATAATCCCTCAACCGTGGATGATGAACCTTGCACAGTCCACCCTGCTAATGTAATGAAGATCCCACACTTTGGAAGGCACCAGGAAGTGAACACCTATGTCAAGTTGTTTCTTTAAAGTTACCATGGAGGTTACTTATGTCTAGACCAGCATATTACAGTCGATTCGACGTTGATTGATAGGATCACGGGATTAAGTATGCAAGGACCTGACCCACAGGAGTTCTATCCAAGAAAATCCACAGATCGCGCACTAGCACAGAAGATCAAGGATACATATGGAGATGTTGAAAAGGGAATGCAAGGATACAAGGTATGCTCCATCTAGAATGGCATAATGCACCTAGCCTACCAACTAATAACCAGAAAGTTAGTAAGGAATAATAGACCTACACAGGCCACAGGCTTTGTCATTGACCTCGCAAGGAAGTGCATGGAAAGCTTACAAATGAACTCAACAAAGTACCTAGTTAATCAGCTGGAACTATACTGTCATGAAGCACAGGATCAGGGCTACGAGTTCCACTTTAGATGGCTCCTAATCCTCATTGCTTTTGTTGCCTGGGAGATACCAGAATGTGTGACCTTCCCAAATATTGAACCATTTGAGCCGCTTTATGCGAAGTTCACTACCGTTGGTACTCGAGTGATATGAACAAACAGTGGCATTCGAACACTGTTTTTCACACCTATTACCTTTAGCTGAAGAAATCCATCGAAGATGAACCGCACATGACCTCGAACACCTTACAGAGTTTCCAACCCCTGATGAAGTTCTGCGCAGATCGACACTTCATCTACATTATAGCGTGAGCCAATGAACATAAGGAGCAGCTTCAGTCGTACTACAAGCTCACAGAAGAATACCTAAAGGAGATCACTAAGGACTGGTGCGTAGGCCTCCTTCTTCCCGTAGGCCCCACAGAGATGTATGACCCTGACAACCTAGAGACCACACATAAAGAACATGATACACCCAGGCCCAACAGAACGAATAAGACCGAAGAGGTCCAAGATTTAAGAAGTGCCTCAGGAAAGACTGCTTCAGTATCACTTGATCGAGGGAGTGATGACGAAGTAGAAGACCTAAATGACAAAGGAACTAAACAGAATCTAGGCGAAGTAACACCACCTAGACACAAGGTTGATCCCATGAAGAAGAGGAAGGTTTCTCGCCTGAAACCTTCTTCCCGGAAGAAATCGAAATCCACCATGACCAATATGAAGACTGTTCTTACTGTCGATGATTTCGACTTCATCATCGCATCTCTCAATTATGCTTCACTGGAAATCATGGAGAAACAAGAAGCTAAGCAAGAGGAAATGTACAATAGAATTGAGATCGAACTCCGAGGGGTACAATAGGCCCTTCAATCCAGCTGCGCAGTCTCCTCTACGCCCCTGCCATCAGGAGAACTAGAGTTGGGAGATGAGCCAACCCAACTCCATCGACTAGCTGATGAGGTCAAAGCTCACCTTCGTCGCACCCAAGAAGAAAAAGAGAAATCCACCCAGACCTTTAAGCAAGTGCAAGGCATACTCATAGAAAAATGCAGAGTTTAAAAAAAGGAGAAGGTTTCTCTCCAGGTAAAGTTTGAAGAAGAGAAAGTACAGATGAAACAAGAAAGAGAACAGTTGCTGGCAGAGAAACTCAAAGTGAAGGAAGTAGTCAACATATCACTTCGCTTTGTGACAGGATTAGAGATACAAGTAGAAGACTGAGTTACAAAGCAAGTAGAGAAGCTTGGGGAAGCTATCCAATAGCTAAAACAACGAATAGCAAACTTAGAGCTCCGCACAGTGTCCAACATCCCGCAGGATGTGAGGGACCAAAGAGAAGAAACTGCTTGAAGCACAGTTGAGAGAATAAAATAACTTACCATGGAATGTAAGAAACTCACTGACCACAGCTCCCGGACCTATGAGAAACTCACTGAGAACCCAGAACTAAAGGCACTGGAGTCACAACTCCAAGAAGCGAAGTATCAAGCAGAAACAAGACAGGCGCAGTTGAAGCCCCCGTCAGCTGTGGAAAGAATGAAGCGATCCCAAGGGAAGTGCACTACCCAAAAACAGGTCCACACTATCCAGAGAAAAGTCATGGAAGTGACTCAGAGGCTCCAACCTGTACAAGATACGTCTTACCAACTGTTCATCGAGATCAAAGGCTGAGGAGGGGAACTAGAGCAAGTCGTCACTATAGCTTAACAATGCCTAGAAGGACCTGTCAATGAAATAGTCATACAAGAGTTTGCTGGACAAGAGGTCATGGCACAACAACAAGTCAAAGCAGCTCGAGCCAAGCTCGAGGCTTTTGAAGCAGAACTAGTCAGATCAGAGTGACTCAAGACGAGTCACAGGTGAGTGTTGGGGGCCTGTTGGCCCTTGACCAAGTTTTGAGGATTCTTGGTCATGTTTGACCTATTTTGGGACTTCGATAGGATACCGAAGGAGGAGCGCAGGATGAAGTGGAGATCATGGGATATCGACCCCTTTTAGGGCCCTTTTTGGGATTTGGGATTATGTAACTGGTATGGGAATGTCAGCCCATGGGTTCACCCATGATTAGGCCTATTTTGTATGTATAAATAGAAGTCTAGCAAAAGAAGAGGAGGGTAGTTGCAAGTTGGCTAAGTGCTAGAGTTGGATCTGTGTGATCAAGAGTTGTAAGTGAAAGTCATTGTAAGATATTGTGGAAGGTTGCGTGCTTAGATCTACTCGGGGTAGGAGAATCTAGCGAGCTGCACAGATCCCCTGTCCTCTACAGAGTAGGGTTTTTTAGGCTCTATTCATGTAATTGATCAAAGAAAACAAAGAGTTGG
Source organism: Picea sitchensis (assembly GCA_010110895.2). Taxonomy (NCBI): domain Eukaryota; kingdom Viridiplantae; phylum Streptophyta; class Pinopsida; order Pinales; family Pinaceae; genus Picea; species Picea sitchensis. The sequence goes on along the minus strand of SNQJ01S0043053.1, from coordinate 117,943 downwards.
TGGACATAGCCCTAGGGTGGGGGTGAACCACGTACATGTTGTGTTTCTCTTCTTTGTGCGATGTGTTGATGTGTTTATATGTTAATATGCTTAGTGATTTAATATAGATGAATGATACATTGATTCTTAGTGCTTAATGGATGGATGTTAGATCTGACTTGTATACATGTGCTTAGTGCTTGAATCTGCTAGATCTGATCTAATTGTCATTCTAAGTGCTGCTAGATGCTAGATCTGAATGAATACTGCAATCCTCTATAATTAGGGTTTAACTGCATTGTAACTGAGATTGAACATTGATGAATGTTAACTGTTGAGTGCTCTATTGAGTGTTAGAATCACAGATCTATGTCCCAGCTAAGGTTGAAAACATCTGAGTCCTACAGCCACCCCTGCTTCTACCTTGGGTGAGACTTCATCTGCTTTGTAGGTGTTGTCGAAAGGGTTGGTAGTTAGGTTTTTCTTGGTGTGTTGTTGTAGCGTTGAACCCTGGGTCTACCCCTGTGCCAACAAAGACTGCGGGAGTTGGTGCTTCCTTCTTGTTATAACCCTAAATTTCACCATCCATGCTTACCTGGCATCAGGCCAACTCATTGCCTTTCATTGCCAAAACCATGCTGAACAGACTCTTCAAAAAACCTCTTAAAACAAGTAACCCGCGCCCTAACCCATTACTGGGCGCGTTGGAATGCTGGCAGGCCTTATACAACACGCGTTGGAACGTTGGTTGGCCCACTACAACCCACGTTTACCTAACAAAGCAAAAAATCAGGAAAGTTTCCGCTGGGACAAAAAGCTTTGGGTCAGTTAACTAGAACTCCCAGCCATGCATGGCCGAGAGTTCGTCT